>JAQZBX010045360.1:0-21067 GCA_029593785.1 Cabassous unicinctus | reverse complement strand
GGTGTGGCGCAATGGATAGAGCACCCGTTTACCATATGAGAGGCCCCGGGTTCGCTTCCCGGCGCCTCCTTGTGAGGGCAGGCCAGCTCGCGCGGCGCCGTGGGCTGATGCGGCAAGACCTCACAGCAAAGGGGAGATAGGCAGACACAGAGAAGACACGCAGCGAATGGACACAGCAGCACAAGCAGCAAGGGGGGGATAAATAAAAAAAAAATAATAATAAATCTTTAAAAAAAAAAAAGCACATCAATGGTTTGTCTGGTAGATTGTTGAGAATTTTAAGTATTACATTGGAAGTAGAATTAGTGGGAGTTTGGATCAGGCCAAAGGTTTCTAAACTTGGCTGCACATGATAATAACCTGTGGCGTTTGTTAAAAATATACACTGATTTTCTTACACTACTCTGAGAGAAACTGAATTAAAATCCTATGAGGGAAGAACTATGGCTGGTATTTTAAATAAAATGCCCAAATGATTCCTATGCAGCCATCTTATTTTAAACATGCTGGTGTTCCCACTTGATCCTGTCAGGAAAAGACTCATGTTCTAATTGATCCCTGCAAAGGCTTACCAACTTGGACACATTACATTGCTCCTGAAAGCAGAATAACATACAACCAGTAAAGACTCCTTTTGTTTATGTTGTTAATAACAGATGTTGCAAAGCGACATCACACATGCTTGCTTAATATCATCAAAACAATTATTCATTTATTCATCTCAACTCAGTGTACCGGTGCAAGCTGGCACTATAGAATCCTGCAGACATAGCATTCATGAATGCATAATCAGAAACCTGTGTCACATATAATAAATCACCCCCAAACCCTCATCACAGTGCGTCCTGATAAAATAAGTGCTGATGGAGAGATAAGGGGAGCCTAACTTTTGGCACACTCTGGGGAGAACGGAAATTCTAATCATCCAGGAGCCAGTGATACTGCAGTCTGATCCTATTACATTTCCCGGCATGCCAAGAGCAGAAGCAGAGTGTATTTGCCTTCTGTTGAGTAGAGATCTAACAGGTACCGACACACCAGTGTGAAGGAATTGCAAACACAAAAGTGAGACGCTTTGATTGGAATCATTTTCATTCAATTAAACAATGAAGCTAACACATAGAAAAGCATGGCATAATATTCAAGGCTAATTATATTATTACCCGTTTTCTATGCTTTGTCAAAGAAATAGAATATGCTATAAGAAATGGCATTTGTTCTGTATTTCCTCTTAAGAGGCTTTGTTAAAAAGTAAAGAATTTAATGAAAGAATTTGACTTAAGAGCTTAGTTTCTGCCGTCAATCCTGACTGGTCACTTAGGAGTTGAGAGGCCCTGGGAGTGTTACTGAAACTTTCTATGCCTCAGTTTTCCCATCTGTAAGGCAAGGACCTCGATGGTACCTTCCTCATAGAGTTATTGTAAGGATTAAATGAGATAAATGTCATGGCTTTAGGACTTTCTGTAGCACTTAGTAAACCCTACATTATTGCTTACTTTTAAATTTAACTAACATCTATTAAGTGCTTATTGTGTGTCAGGTACTGTGCAAGGCAAAGGGAAAATTAACAATAAATAAAACCTTCCCTTCAGGAAGGTAATTATGCTTCAAGGTAGAATCAAGTATGTGCTAATTAAAGGTTCCAAGTACTGAGGTAGAGGGAGCCATGGATTCTGAGCCCAGTGGTGGGAGAGGCAGCTCATGGGCAGCAATACTCAGCAAGCACTCACTGATTACTAAAAGTATCCCACACGGTGTACTGGGACTCTCCAGCTTATGAATTCTCAGCAGAAATCCTGTAAGAATTATTGTCCCCTTTTATGACAGAATGAAAAGGGAAGGGAGGGAGGGAAGCTTAGTTACATTTCAATTATCACACAATTAATAAGTAGAAAAGGAAATCACTCCTTGTTTTAGAAATCCGTGTTCTTTGACATGTTTTCCTAGATCTTTTCGGACAAATAGCATTTCAAAGGCTTATTAACCCATTTGATTTTTCACCCTATTGATGAACTAAAAGATGGTTTTGTGACGTGGACTTCAATTTCCACTTTCCTAGGGCTAGCCTGATTTCAGCATTAATTTTATCAGAGAAACCAAACCTCCATGGTTAGGAGACTTTAAAGAAAAAGAATGAATTGATCAAAGAAACCAAAGAATAGAGGTGGGGTAGGAATCTGGATCCTTCTTTTGAGCCTTTGCATAAAAGAAGGTTTTCCTATCAAATTGGCAATCTGTCCTAAAAACAGAGCTGACTGGACATTTCTGTATGACACTATGCTGGGGCTCAAGAATGCTAAAAGGAATTAGAAATTATCTATACCTTCAAAGAATTCACGTAACGAGTATATTGTAAGTGCATAGAAAAGACTCATCAATCCTGGACATTCAGGATAGTTTCCTTGAGGAAGTCTCCAAAAGCTGAATTTTAAAGACTATCCATGGTTTAGGAAAGAAGAATAGAAAAGGAAACAAATAGTTACATGGCCGGAAGGAATAACCTAGCCAAGCCAAGGAATGCATTGGGATGGTGTAGAACAAACAAACAAATAAACAAACAGAAAGTAGGGTGGGGGATGTTAGGCATTTCTGGATATGAGGATGAGTCTGAGAAGTTGGTAGCAGCCAGATAAATCTGGATGAATTTGTATAAACCAAGAAACATAACCTATACTTTAACTTCCAGGTGATTGAATTCCATCCAAGAGTTTTGAACTAGAGAGTGACCTGGTTTTTTGGCAACTTGTTAGGTGTATTTAACAGCAGTGTGTAGCAGGTATTTGAGGAAGCCAACCCTCTGCAGAAGAGACTGTTGCAGGGTCCTAGGAAGACATGATCACAGCCTGAATGAAAAGAGGGGTAGTAGAAATGGGGAGAGTGAACACTATTAAAGAAATATTTATTTAGCAGGTAAGATTGGGAGGACTTGGCAAACAAGCATAGGGAATGGATATGGATGTAGAAAAGCCAAAGATGAATTTCAATTTTCTAATTAGGTGAGTGTGGCAGTGGTGTCTCATCTGAGATAGAAAAACTAAGTGGAATAGACTGGGAAGTTTTTTTTAAAGTATTTTTTAAAAAAGACTTTAAAATATAGATGTTTATTATTATTATGCATAAAGAAACAAATAAAGCAAAAAATGAAGATAAAGTTCAAAGAAAATATGCTGCATCTAAATACATACATAGCTATATACATACATACATATATATGATAGATATAGAAAAAGTATGGACATCTATCTATATATGTATATTTATGGGCTAAATATAGAGAGACAACAAACATGAACATATTATACATGCTATTTTTATTCAAACATACACAATTAAATTTTACTTGAATTAAACAAACAAACAAAAAAAAAACAAGAAAAAAAATGAAGAAATTTAAACATTTCAAATAGTTGTTTCTTCATAAGAGATATGTTTTCCTAAAAGAACTCTCCAGTGTTAAGGGTGAAAATGTTAAACATGAGGAAGTTACAGTATTATTTATTTTTACTTACCTGCTTCACTATTTGCCTACATTTATTGACTTGCTGCTATAAAAAGTTTAACACATCTGTACTTCCTCTCACCTGCCCTCTGAGAGTAGGATCTTGAATTAGTTTTTGGACAAATCAAGTTTGAAGTGGCTATGGAATTTCTAAAGGGATATGAAAAGCAGACAGTTGGATAATTCTGAAATTTGTGTTTGTGAAGAGAAGCTCAATGGAAAGCAAAGAACAGTCACAGAAAAGGAAAGGAAGGAAAAGAAGCAACAATCAAAGGAAAAGGAGATTCTGAAGTATTAGAGTTTGCAAAACTCAGTGAAGCAGAGTTTTATAAAGAACCACATAGTGTTGTCAACAAATCCAATAAGAAAAGAAATGAGAAAGGGCCACTAGATTTGGCAATGTGAAGGTAACTGGTGACCTCTGAGGAGAGTGTCAGAAAGGATCAGTGTCAAAGAAGACAGCTACCACACCTCAGTGGGCTGAGGAGCGGATGGAATGGAGAAAGTATTGCCAGCACGTCTCGACACATCCTCCAAGGAGTTGGGTTAAACCTGATGAAATAATATAAATCAATTACAATGCTGATCTAGGATATTTAGTAATATGGGAAATGTTTATAATATGTAGTTAAATAAAAAATATATCAATTTATAAACATTATATAAGGAATATACAATGATCACTAAACAATAGATCATTAGCTATGAAACATATATTCTTCTCTTGGTATTTCATTATCTCTTTTTAAAACATTGTTCTTTCTTATTGGCAAATTTAAAAATATGGCCTTACACTATGAATGGCTGTGTAGACTCTGGGAGTTTTTTGTGTCTTTAAGGAGTAGCTCACCAGGCAGATCCTTTCAGGTTCATGGTTGTGATGTATGTTTTGTCTATTACAAAGATTAGGCCTAAAGAAAGGCAGAGCATGTGGTCACTCAACAAATGAACGAGTGGCGGTCAACTGGTCAGCATCAAATTTATTATCCAAATAAGCTTCACTGTGAGCGTGAAAAGAAGCACGTACTCTCCAGGGTTCTGAACATCAGGCATAAGCTGAGACCCTCAGGAGCCCAGCAGGATGCGTGGTCACCCTAGACGTGGAGGACATAGAATGGCAATCCTTATTCCACACCTCTCCTTGTCTGAGCATTTGGCATTTCCAGAGGTAATGACTCCTTTGTTTCAAGGTCTGAAGATTCTTTAAATCAAAGTATGGAGTCAGAAGGAGGCATCTCTGGAAAAAGGTTAATTGGAAAAGTTTGATCAGATTAGCCAAATTCTCTGGGCGATTTTGAGGAATGGGCCCTTGTGTTAGGATAGGCTAGCTGGTCCTAATGAATAGAAATTAACTGGTCGTGGCTGGATACCATAGAACTTTATTTCTTACTTATGTAAAAATCCAGGGCCATTCTAGGTATTGCATTCTACCCCTATGCAATCAGGTAGGGACCCAGGCTGATGGCATCTCTGTCATCTTAATCATGTGGCTTCCAAGGTCACCTTGAGGGTACTCTTCATTCCAATCATTTGGAAGGGGGAAGGAGAATGGAGGAGCGTACGTGGGAGAGTATCCTCCTCCATGCTCTGAAATCACTTCTGCTTACACTAAGCTAGATTTCATTCATGTGGCACACCTAAATGCAAAGGGGAACAGATTTTGCAGAATAATTAATAGACCAGGTCATAGATATAGTTTGTTGCAATAAGAATGGGAGAGAGCAACTGGAAAGGTTCAGAAACCAATAACATTTAATGAATAATACACTTGCGTATCGCCCATGTACCAGGTACTATGAAAAGTCTCCTCACGTACTCTAGCTCATTTTACTTTCAGATTAATGTTATTCCAATTTCATAGACAAATCTGACGACAGGGAGGTTAACTACCTTATCCAAAGTTACATAGCAAAGCCTATGGTAGGTTCTGTGTTAAAATACAATCTGCCTGTTTCTATAATCTATCTTCCTATTATGCAGGGTTGTTTGTAGCATTGGTGTAATAAAATGAAAGGCGTCAAAAAATAAACAATATTTCACTTTTCTTAAATTTATTTAATATTTCTTACATTAGCCTGGAAACAATTTGCACACTTAATATAGGCATACTCTTTACTTATTATGATTATTTTGCTCAAGTTTATTTTATCCTAGAATTAAGTGCATTACATCCACCACCAACTTTGTATCCAACGGGAAAACCACATGGATAGTGTGTGTGTAGAGGTGTACAGGGGTAAAGCTCTAGCTCTCAAAGTTATATTTACTTTAGACTCAGAGTATAAGAAAATTTAAGAAGAATAAATGCATTATAGTGACATAATTTAAGTTTTCCTTCTCAGCTTAATTATCTCTAGGCTAACACCAAATTATTCATTTCCTTTGGTGGAAATGGAATCCCAAAGTAAAAAGATGTGCGAGATTTTTCTTTATGCAAAGAAAATAGTCCATTTGAGAAATGGGCTAAATTTAAATCACTTTCACGTTTAGGAATCAATATCTATTTAACAATCACAAGTATCTTCTTTACTCATGATTTGCTGCCCACCAAATGATCTTCTTATCCTATTGTTTGGATCCCCACCAAGGTTTCTATTTGTTAAGAAAATAAATAAATGAAAGGAAAAAAAGAAGGAAGAGAAAGGGGAAAACACCTCATTTAATTTAGTGCACGGGGATGCACATCTTTTTTGTAGATAGAAGGGGATGTCTCTTGCTAAACCTTAGGGCTTCTCTTCTCCCCACTTCCTACAGGCAATAGAATATCTCACTAAGGCTTTGACTATTGTCATTTGAGTGTGGGTGAGGTGGGGGGAAAGAGAGAGGTTTTTTTGCTTTTTGCCCATCCTTATCAAATTAACTTTCTTTCCAACTTGCTGAAGCCGAAGGCTATTTGTCCTCCCTTTGCTTGAAAAAAAGTATTAACACACTCACACACACACACACACACTTTTTCTTTATTCAGCTCCATTATGCATCGTTTAAAATCAACTTCTCACATCTGTAATTTCCTCACTCTTGAGGATGTACTTGCTTGTCCAGAGACATTTTCTGACAGGAAATCCTTATCCTTCTATTGATCATTTATATTTGCCACCCTGATTACCTTGTTCCTTATTTTACATGATGTGTCTAACATCAGACCATACCCAAAAGCAGCACCATTCTAATTGACTTTGTTCAAAACTGGTGTCCACCAAATTATGCATAAATATGCCGTCAATATTAAGAATGAGCTTTTCAATGATCATGGTTTGTTATATGACTCCTCCTCAAAGATTTTTAAAGATATCTTGATTAGCAAAATAATTTGGTGAGGTGAAAAAAACATATGCTTTGGAGACAGATGGGCATGGGCTTAATTTTCCAAGCCTACACTGTCTAGTTCTGTGTTTTGGACAAATTACTTATCCCCTGGTTTTTCGTTTCTTCCTTTATAAAATGATGATTATACATTTCACAGGGTTTCTGGGAATTTTAATGAAGTAATATACTCAAAGTGCCTGATGCATATCAGATGTTCAATAAAAGTATTCCAGCTCCCAAGGTTCATGAGGGGCAAGGATTTGTTCCAGCATTTGGCACTTCTTAGTACCTCACTGTGTGGTAACTGTTACTATTGCAGATGTAGTGTCAAGGCCAGCATGAAGTATTAGATACAATATGACGAGTAGCAAAATATAGCTTAATGTAGGTTGCTACAGGCACGGCATCTTTTCCTGGACATTCATCATCTTGGTGAGCAGGTGCTGCTTCCATTATTATTTTATGCCTTAAAATCTACCTGTCCCCTCTCCCATAATGTCAAAGTTATTCTGGTGGTATTTTGCCCATCTGTTTGAACTTCGTTTTTGGTTAATTATCTTAATTCCATATTAAAATGTTCCTAATCGTCTGTCATTCCTCATTTGCATTATCATTGTAATCAACTTATTTCTTAAGTGACATCTTCCTTGGTCACAAATGAACTTAATTCTAAATTGATTTCATTTTGCCCTGCATATTTTCTGCCTTCTTCAAAAGCATGATAAAATTTCAAATCCTTTAAAACACTAGTGTAGAACCACATTCATTCATTCATTCACTCATTAGGTATCCGCTAATTATTGGTGCTAAAGCAATAAAAAAATTAGTCAAGGTTCCTGCAAGTACATTGTTTGCAAGCCAATCATCATGCAGAAATACAATTTTAACTGTGACAAGTGCTACAGAGGTGATGCTTAGTTTTATTATAGAGATTTAACCAGGGGAATATGACCTAATCAGGTATCTCAATATGTCAAGGCTACTATGAAAAATACTTCAAACTGGTCAACTTAAACAACAGGAATTTATTAACTTATGATTTTGAAGGCTAGAAGTCCAAGATCAAGGTCTCCACACAGCATGCTTTCTCCCGGAGCCTGCACCACTCTGGGGCTGGTTGGGGTTACTTGGCATGCATTGAACCTCTGTCTTACAGCAATCTCCTTCATTTTTTGGCTTCTACTTCTCCTTCTCAATCACCTGTCTCTGTTTAGATTTCCACTCTTTATCAGGCAAGGATAAGGTCTACCCTGATTCACTTTGGCCTCATATAAATAGAATCTTCAAAGATCATACTCAACAATGAACAAATGCCTTCACTAACAATAGCATCCTCAAAGACCCTATTTACAAATGGCTTCACACCCAAAGGAATGGGGTTAGGACTTGCATATGTCTTTTGTGGAGGACACGTTGCAATCCTCGACATCAGGGAAATCAGAGAAGGCTACCCTGAAAACATAATGTCAGAAATAAGATATGAGAAATCAGTGGGACTCAATTTGGTGATGGAAAGAACATTTCAAAATGTCCTGTGATCATGGGGAATCTGGAGCATATAAAAGACTGAAAGATATCCAGTGCCAGTGTGACTGGAGCAGAGAGAACTAGGGGAGTATGATGGGATACGGAAATCAAAGGGAGGTAAAGATTTTCATCTATTATGGTAATTTAACTTTATCTTAATAGGATTGAAAAACTAATGAACATCAGGGATGAGAAAATCATGTTCACATTTTGAAAAATCACTTGGGATGGTAGAAGAGACAATGGATTAGAAGATTGTATAATAGTCATGGAGAGAGATGATGGAAATGTAAACAAGACTGGTGATGAGTAGGTAATAGTAAAAACATTTAACAGCTCCTTAGGTGGTAAAGTCAATAAAATTTGATGATGGATTGATTATGGTGAGGGAGGTGGAGGGGTGGAATAAAGGTCCAAGGTTTCTGGTGTGACAACTTGATAGGTGGCAGTGCCATTCATGGAGTAAGGGAAAGCCAAAGAGGACCAGGATTTGGACCCACTGAGGTCCCTTTGTGACATCAAGGAGTAAATTTCAAGAAGGGAGAATATGTGTATTGGAAGACTGGAATGAGGACTGGACTAGAAACATAAATTGGTAAGCCAGCTGTATATAAATGCTGATGAAGAAGAGATGGGATAGCCTAAGAGGAGACAATCAAATGATAAGAAGAGAAGGCCTTAAGGACCCAAGATTTACCTTCTCAGGAGAAGAGGATGAGCCTGCAAAGGAGAGAAAGCAGATGCTAATAGAAGGAAGGTGAGGAGCAGTTTTCACAGAAGCCAAGGAAAGAGAAGGCTTGAAGAAGTAGTAAGGTCAAGAGTGTCAAATGATACTGAGAGGTCAAGTAATATGGCTCCAGAAGCCGCAGTGGCACAGGTTTAGAGGTGAAAAGAAGGTGATGAAATGGAGAATGTGTGTGTGAACAACACTTTGAGAGGTCTGTCTCTGAAAGGGAGGTAGCTGGAAGGGGGTGAGGGATTTAATGAGGGGTTTATGTTTTTTTTAATAGGAGACATTTAAATATGTAGATAGGCTCATGGGAAGAATCCAGTTGAGAGGAGTTAGGTTTAATATAAAAGAAAAAGAAAACTGATAACATCAGTGTGATATTAGGCAGGGAGAAATAAGATCCAAAGCATTGGTTAGGGATCAACTTTAGAGAAGGAAGGACAACCTGTCTATCGTAAGAATAATAGAATAGGATTGGGTGCCAATACATTTATATTACTTTAAAAAAACTCAGGAATGTCAGAGAGCTCCTGGTAGCTTTCATTTTTCTATCAAGTAGAAGAATAGTTCACTGGCCAAGCTTGGCAGTGTGAGAATGGGATGGGGAGAAGCTGCTGGTACGAGACCAAGTTTGGCAGTGTGAGAATGGTATGGGGAGAAGCTGCTGGTCCGAGACCAAGTTTGGCAGTGTGAGAATGGGATGGGGAGAAGCTGCTGGTACCAGACCAAGTTTGGCAGTGTGAGAATGGGATGGGGAGAAGATGCTGGTATGAGAAAAAAGAAAGAGGTTTGAGAGAAAAGAGAAGAGGCAAGTTATTAAGAATTCTTAGTGAGTTGACCCAGAGAGAAAGGGTGACCACGGACCTATTGAAGTGGTTGGTTGGCTCAGAACTTTAGACTCATGTTGCATGGTCTTAGGGGCAAACCACGAACCTGGAAGCTTGAAAAGCAAGCAAGCAAACAAACAAACTTAAGGAAAAAGAAAAAAAATGAATGAAAAATAATATCCAGGCTTGTGAATCAAGGAGCCTGGGCTCTAGGGATGTATGAAGTGGGGAAGTTGGATCAGTTACTAGGTGATCTCTCACCCCATTAACAACCAGTATGCTCATTTAGGTGACATTAACTCAGCGGTGTTGCTTGGCAAGTCATTCATTCCTATTCCTGTAAGTTCCTCAAAGATAATTATCACGGCATTTCATTTCTTTTGGCAGCACTTAGAATTATGCTGTGTGCTATATATAAAGAGCCATCCATCCATATTGCTAGATGGATATCTGGGCTCTATTTACATGAATGTAAATATATATACATAGATTATATATAATATGCAAATATACCTATGTATTTTAAATTGTTATATCTTGATTAATTGTTTTAACATTGTACCAAAATTATACAAGTGAATTCTAGTCTAGAGATCATGGCGACTTTGTCTGATAATTTTGCCTCAGTGTTTTTTAAGATGTATCATGCTAGTTCAAAGCTATACTGGAAAAACTATTAAAGGAAAAATTATATTAATTGTTCTAGGACCTCTCCCTGATCAATAGCTGGGAGCTTTAATGTACTGGATTTCAAGCTCTCAAAATAAAATAATAAACAAAAATAAATGCACTTGGTCTTTCCCTATATTTTGATGGTTTTGATAAAAGAATTGATCAAAATTAAGATGGTGCCTTACAAGTGTCAATACTCTAATTTTTTTCTGGTGTTTCAGCAATCATTGTCAATTGTCATATGTCCAAACAGAGAAGAGTCTTTATTTTAGACTATATAGTAACATTTCTTAATGTACAGCATTAAATTTGGAAGTTTTGTAAAAGCTGAATTCTTGAAAACATCTCTGCAAATCAACTCTGAAAAATATGATAATCAATAATATTTCATTCTTGGAAATAACCTTACAGTGAATGTTCCTGTTAACAGAAAACAGAGAGTTAACAGCGAGGAAATCCTTTCCTAATATGAATAATCATCCGTTAATTTGTAATTTTCTTCTGGATTAAATTTCAGAGTATAGAGATCCCATAAAGAAAGTTACACTTTAAAGGGCAACGGTGGAGTATTAATCTCCCTTCGAATCTTCATCAGTTACTTCCTTCCTGCACCATAATGGGTACTATTATTGTTTAATTAAGTTTCATTCTCACAAGGCTGAGCTAAGCTTACCTTTACTTTAAAAAAAAAAAAAAAAGATACTTTGCTAAGAAAAGTAACAATGTTAGGCAAGAAAGTTTCAGTAGAGATATAGGACAGCCGGTTTTCAAATAGTGGAGAGGCTGTTACCATACCGAAATTGATCCACTAACTGCCAGCCATTCATACCAATTCATTAAAGTGGGGCCCAAAGACCTTCGCTAGGCATCATTTGCCAGTGGCCATAAGAAAAACAGTTTACTTTTCTTAAACATTATAAAACAGCACAGCAGTCTCCCTCCTTTCCTACACCACAACCACCATCACATACCACCACAACCACCATCACATACCACCATAAGCACTACTACCCACCAAGGCTTCTTAATTCTCATTTCCCTTTCTTTTCATTCTTTTCCTTCCGTATTTTTAAAATTTCTGAATCAGTGAGTTCTCTTTCTGTTTTTTGCAATGCTCAAGTACCAAACTGCCTTGACTAGGATAGTTTCTGTTTTTTAAATATATATTTCCCAAAAGTGTCAGAGTACTAAGGAACATTTTATTTGATATGAAATATCTTTGAGCATTAAAACATTTCTGTCACTTTAAGTAATGTTCTTTTCTCAGTCAAAAGGACTCCTTATGAGCCTAGATGCCAATCTTAAAATGTCTGTGCAAAAGTGCACAGATTTATACCCTTCACTGCTGGGAATAACAGCTTTCATGGCCTCCATGCTGGAAGAACATTCAAAATTATAGAATAAAAAGATCACTGGATAATCAATGACTCCATCTTCATAAAGATATCTATCCAAGTCTTTTTGTCCTGGGCTCACTACTAAAGGAATCAAATGCCGAGCGCTAATGAAGAGCAGACTGTGCTATACTGGAAAGCATATGAGATCATGGAATCAGAAGATGTAGGCTTACATCTCAGCTCTGTTGCTTAATTAGTTAAGAATTAAAGAAATTAACTCTTTAATTCAAACATTAAACATATATTTCTTGAGGGAATAAAGGATACTGAAGAATGTCACATAATCTGCCTAAATCTCTGCTCACAAAACTGTACAATGGAAACATAACTACTTTCCTCTTAGAACCAAATGAGAGACTTTATAGGAACGACTGCCTTAATTTTTAAGTGCTATGTAAATACAACATTTAAAATGTATTATTATTGAGGTACCTGGGTTTTCATTAGCAGGGTTGTCGTAAATGATCAGGAACACAATGAGACCCAGTTCTTTGGAGAGAACATTTGATTTGTCCTCTGAGTTGTGCCTTCTACATCGAGGCCCTCCATAGGGGATGTTGGTAACCTGGCTTGCTCATTAAACTGCAGTAGGCATGTGGCTGAGGCAGGCAAAAAATACATGCTAGGTCATGGTCTTTGGGGCCAAATCACACAAAGAGGGGCCTTTCCCAAGAAAGTCTCTGAGTGAACTGCTAAAACACAGACCTGGGCAAAATCAGGAAATGAGCTTAACTCATGGGAATCACAATTGATGACATGAGCCAGAGGAGTAACAGAGATATGAATGATTAAGTGGTAACCAGGGATGAATCAAGAGCTCAGGAGATTTGAGGTATGGAATGACTCAGGATGTGAAGCCCCAAATATGTTACAACTTATGCCACTGGGACAGGCACAGACCCTTACAGGCACACCTGGAGGCTTCCCAGAGCTTTTCTTCTTGAGGATAAGAAGGTGGCCCAGGCATGCTTTCATCCTCTGGCAGTAAAAGAGAAGAGGGCAGTGGCATGTTGTGGTCAGAAGGCTCAATCTGAAATGGGGTTCTCTTTCAGCCTGCTCGGCTGCCAAGAGCAACATACCAGAAATGGGTTGGCTTTTACAAGCTTACAGTTTTGAAGCTGAGAAAAATGTTGAATTCAAGGCCTCATCAAGCAGTGATTTTCCCCCAGTAATCACCTGCTGGTGATCCTGGACTCCTCTGCCACATGGCAAGTCATATGGTGGTGTCTGTTGCTCTCTCCCTTCTCTTCTGGGATTTGTTTCTTTAGCTTCTGGCTTTCTCTCTTTCTTAATCTGAATTTCATTCTCTTACAAAGGACTTCAGCAAGAGGATTGAGACCTACCCTGGGCCATGCCTTATTGAAGTAACCTAAGACCCTTAACTGAAGTAAGGTACCACCTAAAATAGGTTTATACCCACAGGAATGGATTAGCTTTAATAACATGATTTTTTCTGGGGAATAAAACAGCTTCAAACTATCTCAGGTATGGACAAGAGGAGAGACCTGGGCAATTGGCCCTTTGCCCCAAGAAAGAAGGGGATCTTGGCTGAAGCACCTACAGATCCACAGGATGTCAGACCTAAGGCACCTGAAAACCACAGTCTGGTGTTTCACTGTCCTTATTCACAAAATATGACCAGTATCACAAAAGAGCCTTGTGCATTCAAGAAATTTAAAAAGCCCAAGCTTGGGAAGGTGGGAAGGAATGATACAGGTTGAGCGTGGATGAGTAAGAAGGGGTTTATCATGAAGGGCCATTGCAGAGTATGGGTTTTATTCTAAATGCATTGGGAAGCAGGG
Source organism: Cabassous unicinctus (assembly GCA_029593785.1). Classification (NCBI taxonomy): domain Eukaryota; kingdom Metazoa; phylum Chordata; class Mammalia; order Cingulata; family Chlamyphoridae; genus Cabassous; species Cabassous unicinctus. Next base: position 7,307 of record JAQZBX010045360.1, on the reverse strand, counting down.
AATTGACATTATCTAAGTTTTTTTTTTTTTTTTTAATAGTCTGACTATATTAATGATAATGGAGGCAGGAGTCCTGGTTAGACTCCTGGATGAAGGTGATGATAGTGGTGATGAAGAAAGTTCTTCAACTTGATAGGACCAAATGATGCATTGGATGTAGTAGCAAGGATGGGAAAAGCAGATGTTACGATTCACTTCAAAGTTAATGTTTTAAGCAACTAGATGGATGGAGGGTTGTGGTATTTGCCATGATAGTAAAATTTGAGGGAATTTGGGGAGTATTGAAATCTTATTATTTGACATGGACTCTTGTAAATAATTTACTTAGATTAGTTTGTTGATTTTTTTTAACAGCCATCCTATGAGCTGATGTACTATTATTTCACCTGCATGTTACAGATGATGAAATTACCAGTTTTATAGCTAAGAAGTAGAAGTTCCAGGATTTCTATGAGTCAGCCTGTCTCTGAGTTTGTGCTCTTGAACACTAGACTATATTTTTCAATGTAAGTAGCTTAGGAAATATCTAAGTGGAAGTTTTATGTAGGCTTTTGGATTGTTGAGCTTGGAGCTCAGAGGGGAGTTCTGGATAAATAAATTTGGAAGTCAGTAGCATTATAAATGAGAATAAATCCTTGCACCTTTGTTCCTGTGGCTTGGTGAAATCACACGCAACTGATAATATACCTTTGGGGATAGGTGTACCCAGTGTGAGCAGCACAGATCTCTCCATTAGTCTTAAAGGGGCAGACACTGAGGCCCAGAGAGGTTCAGAGTCTTAACCAAATCACCAAAAAAAGCAAGACTAGATGAGCTCCTGGTTTTCCTGACATGCACTCCACATTCCCTGAGATATTCGTAGGGACCTTTGCATATAGCAGGTTAGAAAGAGCATAAGAATATGTTTGAAGACTTTCCTAAATAACCTCAAATTGGCAATTGCATTTTCTCAAGTTAATCAAGCCTAGTGATACAAAGGAAGATTCTATAACTTAAAAAGGATGGAGCCTAAGCATGTATTTTGTTTTGATTTATGAGAAAACATATGCAATAGAATTATGTTCCTATTCATTCAAGGAGAAGTGTTGAGCCTAAGACTTATTGGCTGAAAAGCATGTGAAAGATTCCAACATTCAACTAACCTTAATGCAATCCTGGAAATGCAGTCTAGTCAGCTTCCTGATAGAGGCCCAGCCATGTTGTTAGGAAACCAACTTAGAGAGAGAGACGGGGCCAGGAGTCAACCAGCCTAGGTGATAGCCCTTGCTTCAGTACCTACTATCTCTGTCACCTTGAGCCACAGTTTCCTTATCTGTAAAAAGGGGCAATAATCCTTGCACTGCCCACTTCATAGGCTTGTAATGAAGCAAATGAAATGAGGGCAGTGGAAGAGCTTTGTAAACTGTAGTTTGCACTGGATATAAAAGGGATACCCACGATTTTGATAATGGAAGGCAGCTGTCATCAACACCAAGGCATCAGCATTCACTTCAGCAATATTGTTATAGTAACACTGATTTCCTGAACCTTATGTGACCATGACTTTATTGTCCTTAAGTTAGGGAGTATTATCTCCATTTTACTAATGTGGAAACTGGAGCTCATGGAGGTTAATAACTTGCCTCAGGTCACTAAGCTGGTAAGTATCAAACTCAGGTTCTGATCCCAGCTCTGCCTATAAACCCATGCATTCCCATTGAACCATGCTGCTTCATTCTCCTCAAATTACTCTCTGGAAGCAAACACTGTACACCCTGAGGCTCTTTCCAGTTGGCCTCCACTGGTCTGAGCTTGTTCAGATTTCATCTGGTTTGTGGGAGCTGGGCCATCCTGGCATGGAAGAACATTCCGTTCTAGCTGACCCACTGCCCTGGGCTTGGACTCTTCACAGTCATCCATTGGGTCAATGCCCTAAATGAAACCTACAATAATTTCCACCAACAGAGCTTAGTCTCAGTCTTTGGAGATACAGCTCCCGCAGGCCTGGAAACTCTCTCCGACTCTATTCTTGGGAAAGTGTGTCCCCATGAGCTGAACGCTAAGCAGACTTCAGCAAAAAGGAGTGATTTCTGCATTTTTGAGCGATGCAAGAGCCAGACTATCCAGCTGAGACTCAGTCATGGTACCTTTTTCCTCCCATTCCCTTCTTCTCCATATGCAGTGTAGAAACAGATGGCATGGACGACAACGAATGATGCTTAATCCAGGTCCATCCTTACTGTCATAGAACTCCTTCAAAGACATGGATAGTGCACAATGGGTTTCACAAAGCTCCATCACATTCATTTATTTCTTTTAGTTTCACAAACATCTGTTGGGGTGGCAAGGAAATATTTTAACCTCATTTTTTCCATAAGGAAAGCAGGAAATCATCGTCTACTGAGCTTAGGCTTTGGGACATAAGACCTGGATAATTACCAGCTACGTGATTTAGGTGAGTTATTTAAGCCTTAGCTTCTCCCTCTGTAAAATGGAGATAGTAGTACCTGCCTTACCCAAGTGTTATGAGGGAAATATGAAATGTGGCAACCTTTGTTCTTGAACTACATTTAGTTACCTTTCTTGTGTTTTCTCCCCACTTGCCAGAAAATGCAAATGAGAATTATAGAAATGAAGTGCCCCAGAAGCTCATAATCCTGGGAGGTGGCAGAGCAAGGTCTTCCAATTTCAAATCCAGGTCTTTTCCTACTGCCCCATCTTTCAGAATTTTCAGAGTGAGGCAGTTGGTTACGAGGTAAAATATTATCTGTAACTTGGATCCATTATTATTTAATTTTATCCAGAGGCCTGGAGTTCCTCCAGCCTGGAGTTAAAATGCAGAAGAGAAAATCAAAAGCTTGCTCTTCCAAAGTTTTCTTTTTCCCTGGAAAGTCCTGGGTTAATTTCAATATCATTTGGAATGTGCTTCCCAAGGTACTTTTGTTCCTCCAGGGATATTTTGATTTTATGACCTTTGATGTCAAACATGTTTATATGACAACAAGGCCGTCATGGGGGGAGAAGTGTTGTTGAGGTTTGTGGTTCCTGCTGATGCTGGAGCCCATCAAGCCTGAGCAGAGAGAATCATGAGAGAGTTGCTTGTGAATAAGCACCTGCAACCAACTGCACCCCTCGTGGCTTTTCGATTATGTTCCTGCTCTGCCATGTGACTGCACTGTGGATGGGGGCTGTGTAGCAGGGATGTGTTCCTCAAGCAAACAACTTTTCATCTAATATACATAACTAATTCACCTGTTCAAGGATGATTGTAAAACTAAGGAATATTTGAAGTTTTATTACATTTAAGCTCTCGAAAGGACTATATTCAAAGGAATGTGTAAAGGATATGGTGTAGCTTTGAGGTACCTACATAAGAAAGAGCCCATGTACCTAACTCAAAGATACACCAGTAGAAAGTCTGAAACTGGGATTTGAATCCAGTAACACCAGTCTCTTTTCTTCTAAGTTGTGGCCATCCTGTTCAGGGACTGTGGATTGTTTCCACCCTTTCCTGTTTTCCCTCCCATCTGAATGCGCTTTTTCTGATCCTGTTGAGCCATGTCCTCTCTCAGATTTCTCTGTTCCAATCTCTTAGCCTCTTCACTCCATTTTCTAATAATTTATCTTTCCATGAATTCCTAGTACATATTATCTGTGCTGTGATTGGCATGGGATAGGTATTGCTCTGCATTTCCTTTATCTTTTACTCTAAACCTGCTTTTCTTCATGAAAGAGGACAGATTCCAGTACTTATTCATCTTTGTGTTCTTAACAAATCTTATTGCCTGGAACATTGCCATTTTCCTCCTTTGCATTGACCACCACTACAGCTCTCCTATTAAAACTATGTGATGGTTTCCCACTTCCTGCAGGATTCAGCCTGAACTCCTAATATGACCATAAACTGTTCAGAACTTCACCTAATGCTGACCTTATCCCTGCCCCGGCCTCACCTCTTCCCACTTCCTTGACCTCATTCTATGGTTCAGCCACATGGAAGCATTGGGAGCTCGCTCAACTTCTCAAAGTCCTGCCATTCATTACACAGAAAATTGCAGATGGGTTAACACTGCAAAAATTCAGGGTACAAATGTTTGGAATCACTGTCAGCTGAAAAGCACCCCTGAGAATAATGTACTGACTTTTGTATCATATCTGGGTAAATAGACTGCTGTCTGCTGTTTCCACTCCATGAATCCAGCCTTTATTATGAAGTCGGGAGAGGCCACTTTGTACCTTAAATGAGAACATTTGGTCAATGGAACTCAATGGCTCAAACATATGCATTGCCCTCTGAGCAGGGAGTCTTATCTTCTCTCTTAGACAGCACCAGCATTACATGGCTATGCAGCTCTGGGGCACGAAAGCCTAAGTTACCATATCGCTGTATTGGAACAGGATGCTGGGTGGAATTTCACTCTACTGGCCAAGGTGAAATGTCTGTAGGTGCTGGATATGGCAAGGAGGCTTAGAAGACTGGAGATAACATAGAAGCCACTTGGTACAGTTCCTGACCCTAAAAATAATCTGCATTAATAAGCATCAGTAACTGTTTGAAATGGATTCAGAGCCACGTAAGAATAGGGACATTTTCTAAGTAAATTTAACATTTATTTATTTTTTATTTCTCATCCAGTTACATCTCTGAACCCCAGTCTTCTCAATTTTGAAGTGTGGGTCTTAATAACTAATTTACACAATCACTGTTAAGAATACATTGGGTAAAAATAGGGATACTTTTCATAATTCATGAAAGAACATTTTTATATTGTACTCTTAACTATAACAAATGTACCGCACTAATGCAAGGTGTTAATAATAGGATGGTGCTATATTTTATATATTTTATGCATGATATTTCTGTAAATCTCTAACCTCTCTAATAAAAAATTAAAAAAATTAAAAAAGAAATTAAAAAGAAAAAAAATGTTTAACAAGCTCAGAAAGGAGTATAGCTTATAGTAAATATTCAATTCATGTAGATACAGATATAGATATAGATATAGATATAGATATAGATATAGATATAAATATAGATATATAATTTTTAGCCTGTGGACCTCCCCCAAACTTCAAACTTTCTGGTGTTACATTTTCCTTTTTATTTAGATGTACTCACATGCCACAAAATCATGCTTTTAAAGTATAGAATTCAGTGTTTTCTTTAGTATAGCCACAAAGCTGTAAAACCATCATCACTAACTCTAGAATATTTTTATCACTTCAGAAAGAAACCTCATTCCCATTAACAGTCACTCCCTACCCCCCCACACACACACATCAGCAACTACTAATCTACTTTCTGTCTTGATGTATTTGCCTATTGTAGAGCTTTCATATAAATGGAATCATAAAATTTATGTCTGATTTCTTTCACTCAATTTAATGTTTTCAAAGTTCACCCATATTCTAACATGAAGCAGTACTTTACTCCTTTTTTGTCAGAATAATATTCTGAATAATATTCATTGTATCACTATACTTTCTTTTGTTTACCCATTCATCAGTGGATGGACATTTGTGTTGTTTCCACTTTTCAGCTATTAGGAATAAGACTGCTATGAACATTGGTTACAAGTTTGTAAGTAGACATATGTTTTCAGTTTGGGGAGGTACACACCTAGGAGTGGACTTACTGGGTCATATGGTGACTCTATTTTTACTCTTTGGAGGAACTACCAAACTGTATTTGCAAAGCAGCTACATCATTTTACATTCCTGCCAGCAATGTGTGAAGTTTCCGTTTTCTCCATATCCTCCCCCACACTTGTGATTGTCCATCTTTCCGATTGTAGCCATCCTAGTTGATGATCATTGGTATCTCATTGTGGTTTTAATTTGCATTTTCCTAATGATTAATGTTGAGCATTATTTCACAGGATAATTAACTGTTTGTATATTTTCTTTGGAGAAATGCCTATTCAAACTTTTGGCTATTTTTAATTGTGTTATTTGTCTGCTTAGTATTGAGTTGTAAGAAATCTTTATATATCCTAGATGCAATTCACTTATCACATACATGATTTGCAAATATTTTCTCCATTTTGAGTGTTGTCTTTTATTTTTTTGATAGTATTCTTTGAAACTCAAAGGTTTATAATTTTAATGAAGTTCATCTATTTTTTTTTCATTTGTTGCTTATATTTTGACTGTCATATCTAAGAAACCATTACCTAATCTGCTATCATGATGAGTTATGATTTATAGTTTCTTCTAAGAGCTTTAAAACTTAGTACTTATGTTTATGTCTTTGATGCATTTTGAGTTAATTTTTATATGTGTTATTAAAATATGGGTCTATCCACTGGGGTTGCTGATGTCAGGGAGAGGGAAAGGAGGTGTGGTATGGGGGCATTTTCGGGACTTGGAGTTGGCCTGGATGGCATTGCAGTGACAGACACAGGCCGTTACATAGCCTACAGATTTTGGTGGGAGTGCTTGTGGATTACAGTGTGAAATGTGGTCCGTGCTTGGTGGCAGTGCTCCAGAGTGTGTTCATCAATTGTGGTGAATGTGCCGCACTAGTGAAGGAGGTTGTTGATGTGGGAAAAAGTGGGGGGTGTGGGGAGTGAGGCATATGGGAATCCCTTATATTTTTCAGTGTAACATTTTGTATAATCTAAGTACTTTTTAAAAATAAATTAAAAAAAATTTTAAAAAATATGGCTCTAACTTAATTATTTAGCATGTGGCTTTCAAGTTATCCCAGCACTGTTTATTGAAAAGACTATTCTTTCCCTATTTTGTTGTCTTGGCACTTTTGTCAAAAATTAATTGGCCTCCAGGTTCATCCATGTTGTCATATGCTTCACGACTTCATTTCTTCTTACATATTCCATCATGTGTTTACACCACAACTTGTTTTTCCAGTCATCTGTCGATGGACATCTGGGTTCTTTCCAACTTTTGGCAATCATGAATAATGCTGCTATGAACATCGGTGTGCAGATGTCTGTTCACGTGTCTGCTCTCAGTTCTTCTGGTATACTTAGTAATGGTATTGCGGGGTCACATGGCAAGTCTACATTCAACTTCCTTAGGAACTGCCAAATAGTCCTCCACAGAGGCTGTACCATTCTACATTCTCACCAACAGTGAATAAGCATTCCTATCTCTATACACCATCTCCAAAATTTACAGTTTTCTGACTTAATAGCAGTCAATCTAATAGGTGTGAAATGATATCTTGTAGTTTTGATTTGCATTTCCCAAATCTCTAGCAAGTTTGAACATTTTTTCACGTGTTTCTTCACTATTTGTATTTCTTCTTTGGACAATTGTCTTTTCAAGTCTTTTGCCCATTTTTTAATGGGGTAGTTTGTCTTTTT
>JAQZBX010045359.1:0-21071 GCA_029593785.1 Cabassous unicinctus | reverse complement strand
ACTACAAGGTTATAGAATAAGTGGAACCAAGTGTCAAAAAAGAATCTTAACACAAAACAAAACAAAATTAAACCCTGCAGTAGAAAGAGAAGCCAACTATCTGAATAAGCCCATCAAGATAAACAGATGCCCAGACACCAGGAAAAGATTAAAAGTCATACTAAGAAATGGAAAGACATGGCCCAGTCTAATGAACAAACTAAAAAACAGGAAGAGAAGCAGAACGTGGAAAAACTAATCAAGGATGTCCATACAGATATAATGAATCAACTTAATGAAGAGAAGGAAGAGATAAAGGATTTTATGAAGACACTGGGGGAACATACAGAAGAAATCATAAACATACCTGAAAAGATAACAGATCTGATGGTGACTAATGGCACAATGCAAGAAATTAAATATCTGAAAGCACACAGCAGCAGATTTGAATGGGCAGAGGAAAGAATTAGTGATGTAGAAGATAATACAACTGAAATCACACAGATAGCAGAACAGATAGATAAAAAGACAGAAAAATTCAGCAGACATTCAGGGAATTGGATGACAACATGAAATGCACAAACATATGCATTTAGGCATCCAAGAGGGAGAAGAGAAGGGAAAGGAGGAAGAAGGGGTATAGGAGGAAATAATGGCTGAAAATTTCTCAACTCTTTTGAGGAACATGGTTGTACATGTCCAGGAAGCACAGCATACTCCAAACAGTATACATTCTGTACGGCAGAAGAGAGAATACTGAAAGCAGCAAGAGAAAAGAGATCCATCACATACAAGAGAAGTTTGATAAGATTAAGCACTGATCTCTCATCAGAAACCATGGAGGCGAGAAGGCAGTGGTATGACATAGTTAAGGTGATAAAAGAAAAAACTGCCAGCCAAGTATTCTGTATCCAACTAAGCTGGAATTAAAAAATGAGGGAGAGCTCAAAATATTCACAGATAAACAGAAATTAAGAGGGTTTGTCAACAAGAAACCTGCCCTTCAAGAAATACTAAAGTGAGTTCTGCAGGTTAAAAGGAAAAAACAGGAGAGAGAAGGTTGGAGGAGAGTGTAGAAAGGAAAATTACTAGTAAGAATAACTAAAAGGAGAAAACAAACACACAAAATATGACATATACAAACTTAAAGAAAAAATGACGAATATACATACTGCCTTAACAGGAAAAACACTGAATGTTAATGGATTCAACTCTCCAAACAAAAGACACAGAGTGGCAGAAAGGATAAGGAAATATGACCCATCTATATGCTGTCTACAAGAAACTCACCTTAAACCCAGGGAAGCAAGGAGGTTGCAAGTGAATGGTTGGAAAATGATTTTACATGCAAACAATAAACAAAAAGGAGCAGGAGTAGCTACACTAATATTGGACAAAGACTCTAAATGCAAAACTATTGTAAGAGACAATATATTAATCAAAGGGATAATCTATCAAAAAGAAAGAACAATCATAAACATCTATGTACTGAACCAGGGTGTTCCAAAATACATGAGACAAGCATTGGAAAAACTAAGTGGAGAAATAGGAACCTTTACAATTATACTGGGGGACTTTAATACACCTTTAACAACATTAGACAGAACATCTCAACAGAGGGTCAATAAAGAAACAGAGACCTTGAATAATATGTTAGAGGAATCCAGACCTAATAGAAATATACAGAACATTACAACCAAATACAGGAGGATATACATTCTTTTCGAATGCACATGGATCATTATCCAGGATAGACCACATCCTAGGCCACAGAACATGTATCAATGAATTCAGAAAGGCTGAAATTATACAAGGTAATTTCTCAGACCACAATGGAATGAGGCTGGAAGTTAATAAGGGGCAGAGAAACAGAATAGGCACAAAGTTATGGAAGTTAAACTATACACTCTTAGACAACCAGTGGGTCAAGTAGGAAATTGCAAAAGAAATCAGTAACTACCTTGAAACTAGTGAAAATAAGAACATAACATATCAAAACCTATAGGGTGCAGCAAAAGCAGTGCTGAGAGGAAAATTTATAGCCATAAATGCTTATATTAAAAAAGAAGAAAGAGCTAAAATCGTAGACCTAACTGCACACCTGGAGGAACTAGAAAAAGAACAAACTAATCCCAAAGCAAGAAGAAAGAAGGAAATAACAAAGATTAGAGCAAAACTAAATGAAATTGAGAATTTAAAAAATACTAGAAAATTTTAACAAAACCAAAAACTGGTTCTGTGAGAAGATTAATAAAATTGATAAACCCTTAGCTAGCCTAACAAAGGAAAAAAGAGAGAAGATGCAAATACATAAAATAAAAAACTAGAGTGGGGATATCAACACTGATCCCACAGAAATAAAGAGTATTGAAAAAGGATACTTTGAAAAATTATATGCCAACAAGATAGATAACTTAGATGAAATGGACAAATTTCTAGAAACACACAAGCAGCCTACACTAACAAAAGAAAACACTGATGAACTCAACAGACCAATCACAAGTAACAATATTGAATTAGTCATCAAAAACCTCCAACTAAGAAAAGCCCAGGACCAGATGGCTTTACAGGTGAATTCTACCAATCATTCTGGAAAGAACTAACACCAATCCTGCTTCAACTCTTCCAAAAAATGGAGGGAACATTGCCTAACTCATTTTATGATGCCAAAATCACCCTAATATCAAAGCCACGTAAAGGTGCCACAGGAAGAGAAAACTACAGACCAATCTCTCTAATGAATCTGGATGCTAAAATCCTCAACAAAATATTGCTAATCATATCCAACAACACATCAAATGAACTATACACCATGATCAAGTGGGTTTCATCCCTGGTATGAAAGGATGGTTCAACATAATAAACCATCAATGTCATGCACCACATTAACAAACTGACAGAAAAAAAAAATCACATGATCATCTCTTGATGCAGAAAAAGCATTTGGCAAAATACAGCATGCTTTCTTGATAAAAAACACTTCAAAAGGTAGAAATAGAAGGAAACTTCCTCAACATGATAAAGTGTATATATGAAAAACCCACAGTTAACATCATATTCAATGGTGAAATGCTAAAGTCTTTCCCTCTAAGATTTGGAGCAAGACAAGGATGTCCACTGTCACAACTCTTATTTAGCATTGTGTTAGAAGTACCTGCTCAAGCACTTAGTCAAGAAAAAGGCATCTAAATTGGAAAGGAAGAGGTAAAAATCTCACTATTTGCAGATGACATGATCCTATATGTAGAAAGCCCTGAAAAATCTACAATAAGGCTTCTAAATCTGAAAAACAAAACAAAACAGTGATAGCCATCATGGAAATGCAAATCAAAAACACAATGAGATAATATTTCATACCCACTATAGTGGCTACCAATTTTTAAAAAAACAAAAAATTACATGTGTGGCAAGGATATGTAGAAACAGGAACATGCATTCATTCATTCATCAATGAATATTAAACGTAAAATGGTACAGCCACTGTGGAAGACAGTTTCTTGGTTCCTTGGAAGGTTAAGTATAGCATTATCATATGACCTGGAAATCCCTCTTCAAGGTATACACCCAAAAGAATTGAATGCAGGGATTCAAACAAACATTTGTCCACAAATGCTTATAGTGTTGTTATTCAAAATTACCAAAAGATGGAAGCAACCCAAGTGTTCATCAACCAATGAATGGATAAACAAAATGTTGTATATACATAAATGGAATAGTATTCAGTCATAAAATAATGTTGTTATGCATGCTACAATATGGATGAATCTTGAAGAAATCCTGTTAAATAAGACAGATATTGCCAAAAGGACAAATATTGTATGATCTCAATGACATGAAATAAGCCAAATATGCAAATTCATAAAGTCAGAAACTAGAATACACGTTACCAGGAGCTGGAGAGGGGTTATGGAATGGAGAGTTAATTGGCACAGAATTTCTGTTTGGGGTGATGGATAAGTTTTGGTGATGGATCATGATGATGGCAGCAAAACATTGTGAAAGTAATTAACACCACTGAATTATATATTTGAATGTGTTTAAAAGGAGAAATTTTAGGCTGTATACATGTTAGTAGAAAATATAAAAATAGGACTGTACAAAACTAACAGTAAATCCTATGGCCTATAGTTAATAGTACAATTATAATAGTATTCTTCCATCAATTTCAACAAAGAGATCATGCTAATGTAAAGTATTAATAATAGCGCTATATGAGAACTCTGTCTTTTCTGCATGATTTTTCTGTAAACCTACAACTTCTCTAATAAAAAAAAGAAGAAATGCATTCTACAGGGGCTACTCATAGACCAACCAATAAACATAGTAAATAACTATATCTATAGTACTTTAGAATGTGAAATGTGTTTTAGAAAAAATATAGCAGTTATCAGTGAGACAGGGGATATTGGGGAGAGTGTGGAATTTTTTTTTAAGATTTATTTATTTTTTTCCCAACCCCACCCCCTGTTGTTTTGTGCTCACTGTCTACTCTCTGTGTGCTCCTCTGTATCTGCTTGTCTTCTCTTTAGGTGGCACCAGGAATTGATCCTGGGACTTTCTGGAGTGGAGAGAGGTGCTCAATCTCTTGCACCACCTCAGCTCCGTGGTCTGCTGTGTTACTTATTGTCTCTCCTCTGTGTCTCTTTTTGTTGCATCATCTTGCTGTGCCAGCTCTCCACATGGGCCAGCACTCCTGAGCGGGCCAGCACTCCTGTGCCAGCCAGCTCTCCTGCACAGGCCAGCTCTCCTGCACGGGCCAGCACTCCGTGTAGGCCAGCTCTCTGCTCGGGCCAGCTCTCCATGTGGGTTAGCTTGCTTTTCACCAGAAGGCCCCAGGAATCAAACCCTGGACCTCCCATATGGTAGACAGGAGTCCAATCACTTGCGCCACAACCGCTTCCCAAGTATGGAATTTTAAACAGGGTGGTCAGGGAGGCCTCACTGAAAAGATGACATCTGAGCAAAGATTTGAAGGCAATGAGGAAATAAAGCATAAGATTACCTGAGGAAAGAGCATTTAAGGCAGAGGGAACATGTAGGACAGAGGCTGTGAAGCAAGAGACTGCCTTATGTTTTAAGGAACAGGGAGGAGACCATGATGGTAGAAAAAGGGAAAAGGAGGGAAAGAAGTGTCAAGAGTGAGATCAGAAAGGTCAAGGTGGTCCCCAGATCCTTCAGGACCTTGTAAGGATTTTGGCTCCTTGAATAAAACAGAGTATTGTTGGGTTTCAAGGAGAGGATAGGACCTCTCTGAAATGTCACATGGATCACTCCAGCAGATGTGTCAGCAAAAGACTTCAGGGGGACAGAGAGACTAGTTGGAGGATTATCACCATTCCAAGGGTGCTGGTGGTATGGACCAGGTGAACGCAGTAGAGGTGGTAAGAAGAGATCAGACTTCAGATACATTCTGACAGTAGAGTCAACAGGAGTCTCTGAAGGTTTGCCTGTGGGTTGTGAAAAAAAGAGAGGATGACTCAAGAGGTATTTCGCCTGAACAGTGGAAGGATAGAGGAGCAGGAGTTGGGGCTAAGAGCCAGAGTTCAGTCTCAGATATGTTGAGTTTGGACATGTTAGACATCCAAGTGGAGATAATGAAGAGACAAATGGATATCAGCCTGTAGTTCAGGGGAGAGATCCAGGCTGGAGGCATAAACTTGAGGTTTGGTTATTAATTAAATCCATGAGACTGGATGAGATGACCCAGGAAGTGAGTGTCAAGGGAGAAGAGAGGAGATTCAAAGTCCAAAGCCCTGGGGCACTCCAGCAGTGGGAGAGAGGAGGTATCAGAAAAGGAAACAGAAAAATGACCCAGTGAGATAAGAGGAAACAGTGCAGCATCCTGGAAGCAAGTGAAGAAAGTTGTTTCTAGGAGGGAGTGATCAACTGTGTCAAATGTCACCAACAGATCATATAAAATGAACACTAAAATTGACCATTAGACATCACAATTTGAAGATCTTATGTAATCTTGATATAAAACGTTTCAGAGAAATGCTAGGGAGCACAAACCTGATTGGAAGGTGTTTAAAAGACTGTGAAGAGAGGAACTGGAGACAGTAAAAGTACAGACAACTCTGGAGGGATTATGCTGTAAAGAGCAGCAGAGAGAGTAGAGCTAGGGGAGAGAGCTAGTAGTGGGTATGAGATTGAGAAAGTTGTTTAATATATAATTAATTTAAGAGAAATAAAAGCATGTTTGTATGGTGGATAGTATTGATCCAACAGAAGAGGGGAAACTAATGACAAAGGAGAGAGTATGTTTGCCAAGCTGCATTAAGGATCTGTTCCGGGTTTATGTTAATGAGTTTAAAATGGGAACAGTGAGCATGTTTAGGTACATTTCTCCAACCATGAGATCAAGCACTGAGTAGGTGAAGGGCTTGATTTGACCAACAGTGTGGTTTTTACCAAGCAAGTTCAACAAAATGAGAGTTATATAGGGGATTGAGGATGTATTCAAGGAAGTGATTTTAAAAGAGATATTATGGTATTGAAGCTGGGTAAGGAGGGAGGGGGTCTTAGTTTCACGGCTGCTTAAACAAATACCAAGCAATGGATTGGCTTAACAAGAGGAATTTATTGGCTCACAGCTTTGAAGCTAGGAAAAATCCTACCCCCTAAAAACGTCCTTCATCAGGTCATCAGGTTATATCAGCTGCTTCGTTTGGGGAATAACGTCTTTGTCCCGAGGTCATTTCTGTTGTTCCTCCACCCTCCTGCCTCAACGTCACTCTCTCTAAACCTATTCCTGTCTCAATTCTTGGCAATTTCATTATACATATAGGTCTTCTCTGCATTACACTAGTCTCTCAGTTCCCTGTTTATCTCTCTTCTCACAATTTAGTCCTTTGCCTTTTGTCACTCCCATGGTCATACCTGGGACCTTATCACTGCCTGTAGGTGCACACCCTCCATAATCATGATGCATTCATACCATTCTCTGACCTTCACCTCTTCTCTTCCCTGCTCACTCCCTCACAGCTGAGCCCCAGGAGATGGTAGATTCTCGAGGGGAAGGCAGGGACCTTGGCAGAGATCAGCAGCCTCTTTACCACATGGCAGGACCCCAGAATCACCAGTAGCTGATTTTGGTCACTACAAATGTAGCATCTTCAGTTTTGTCAATCTAGAAATCCAATTTTGTCAGTTTACCTATGAGTGATCAGACTCTGATGGCCTAACTCTAAGCATAAAAAGTAATATGCTTTTATAAATCAGAATGTTAATTTTGTGATCTACACTAGAAGCCATATCTGATGGGAGAGTGAGGCTCTGCCTTTTGCACAGGCATGTCTGTCTGGCAGGGAAGTCCTCTCATGAAAACACATTGTACCATATTTAAATGTATGGCTACCATAGTAATCCATAGAGTGCCTTTGTGCAAATATCCAAAAAACTCTCCCGTGTGGACTTAGGCCAAAGGAGACTATGACTTTTTGTGATTAGAAAAGGGCCCATTCCTCCAGGTGGCAACAGGCCCCCATCAGGGCACTCAGCTTGAAAAGGGGAAAGTGGGCTGAATTTCAGCCACCACCCATTTCCTCAGCTAAGTGCTCTTGTACAGTATACAACCTGGACAACTGCACATAGCAGCTCTATTGTGAGCAGAGAATTTTTTTTAAGTTAGTGGATATTTTTAAGGAATATTTACATTAAAGGATGTTGCATATGGTATCAAAGAGAATACTATACAATGCCTTCATACCTTCCAATGTGTGTGAGTTTCCTTTGATAATCCAAGTCTGAATAAGCCTTTATTTAATGTGTACTTGTTTTTGAAAATATTTTAAAGTCTATTTTGAAAACTGTTTTTGAAAAAGTATCACATTTCCAGACTACATCTCACTCCATGAAAAAGTTAAGGCGACTTAACTGATGCTGAAAAGTTGGAATCCTGGTGAGAATGAGATTAGACAATGTGGCCTTTGGCCCCCAAAATAGCTTAAATCTTCCAGTTCTGCAGAAGAGTATTACTCCCCACTCCCATCCTCCTACCCTTTACACAAAAAGGCAGCAGACAGGGCTTGAAAAAGATGCAACAAGGTTCACCCTCCCACAGAGGGTTTGCTCCCTCACTGCCCCAGCCTCTGTGGTGCAGCCAAGTCTGGAGGTCAATATTCCCTTTCATCTTTGTCCATTTTCCTCCCCTGGGGCTTGTCTTGAAGTGCAGTTTCTTGATCAGAGGAAATAAATTCTAACATGCTATTAATTTTAAAATGTTGATCAGGGCTGCCCCTGACATTTGTGGGGCTTCAAGGCTAGAATACAAATGAAGGCCCACAGACTATGTCTACATATATAGAAGTTGCAAATCAAAGGTAACAAACTGCTAAATAAAACGCATTCTATCCTGTTACCTGATCAATACTTCTTTCAAAATAATCGGGAACACAGCAGCATAGGGGAGCCGGCTCTTGGCCTGCAGCCTACCCTCCCTCTTCTCCCATATCCAGCACCCCATGAGGGGCTTCCTAGTGGACACTGCACCTCACACAGCCAAGCTCCACCCACACTACCCACAGCTGCCCCTTGGCCACCATGCAGGCATAAAAGATGTGTTCATCTGTATCAGAGCCCATCCTCTGGAGGTCAGGCCAGGGCAGAAGCCCATGTGGAACCCAGCGTCATTTGCACTGAACTTTCTGGGGTCCTTAGTGTCTAAATCCTGGTCTTGAAGGTGGGTCACAGGTTAGAAAATCGCCTTGAGCACAAAATCCTCATCCCATGGGAAGGACATTGCCAGAAGAGGGCCAGAGCAGGGCCTCGAAACCACAGGCCCCAGGGCACGAGCCCCTATGGCCTGGATCTAAGGGTGGTTCTGACACTATTATTAAATTTTTAATCCAAGCCACTTCAGTTAGGAAGTCTAATATCCTCAAAACATGGTCCAGAAGAAGTCTGTTAAAATATAAATTCCTGGGCCACAAGCCAGACCTCTGAATCAGATGATCTGGATGGAATTTCCAGGAATTTATATTATTAACAATTTCCCTAAATGGCTCTTAGTCACACTAAAATTCGAGAACTGCTATCAAATAGCTAGGGGATGGAGTGAAGGGGTCTGCCTTTCACATGGGGTTCATCAACTCTATGCCCCAAAGAGCTGGGACCCTGAATGAACTACTCTCCTGTTTAGAGATGGTACAATTTAGATAACCCCTGCTGGTCCCAGGAACCAAGCCCAGACTCTTCAGCAGAGTATTAGATAAACATTTATAACATCCTACTTTCCAATTCTATGAACACTACTGCTTTATTCCTGGCAAGCTGCAATGTAACTGAGCAGGCTGCACTTTCTTTGTGTCAGTTATGGTTGGCCAGCTTCCTGGGAACACCATGATCTCTTGATGGAGAGCCTGTGGAAACTGATTTCCTAGTTGTAGTGGGCCTTTTTTTTTTTTTTTTTTTTTAATTACAGTATGTGCTTTTTAATTCCTGCTGCCCCTTCCCTTTTACCTACCATTCAGGAGTCAGTGAGCATTTTTTCTGTATGCATTGCCCTCAGGGTAAGATCATTCAACCAGAATGAAATCACTTCTATGGATTATGAGCTACCAAGAAAAAAATGGATAAACCCATAGCAGAGACATGGTCTGCAGGGAGAAGGCTTTCTACGGTAAGGCATGGGTATTTCAGAGAGGAAAAAAAGGTTTCCCCTCTATATTTTTCTTTTTCATTCCAAACGCTTAGCTTTAAATATCAAGCTCCAAACCCCAAGAAGTCAGAGAGCCTTATACCATAAACCATTGAGGGGAGAAGAATATATAAATGTAGATTAAAAGTAGATAAAAATTTAATAAGTAGGACATGACTGGGGTTAGACACTGGAAAGTCCCTGAGAATGTTCCCAGCTCTCCATCCGCCTTACCAAATTCTGAAGAAGCGGGGGAAGACATGTTAGATACCCCAACAGAAACTCCAGATAAGTTGTTCATGGGGTGCTCTAAAGGAGAAAGGGCCAGAGCCTGGCTTCCTAGTGAGTTGCAAACTTCCTAAGAGATTACAAGCTTCACAGAGCAGTCCCATATCCATCATGGCACCTTAATGGTAGATGAGCAAGGGCCAAGACAAATATCCAAGCTGATAGGCCTCACTTAACCTCACAGAGCCCATACACCCCAACAGGACATGAAAAAAGGAACTCAGAAGTCCTGTTTGCCCACAGAGAGCTGTTGGATCTGAGGAGGGTCCTTGACTGATAGAGAAGAGCAGAATATATGAATCTGACAACTGAAGACCACGACGGGGTCAGATATATCACTGCACGTGCATCAGGAAAAGACAAGAGCTATCTAAGATGAGTGGGACAAGTCACATCTCAGCAGATGTCAGCAAGGACAGAAAGTGCCACAGCCCAAACATTTACCTCATCCCACCCCACCCCATGTTACATCTGGGGAGAAATGAAGAACAGGAATGAGAGGAAATCTAAGTTTCTAACTTGAAGTAACTGAGTCACCTTATTAAGTTTAACTTATCTGCCACTGGAAGAGATTAGAACTAGAAAGCAAAGTTAAATCTCATTACAGAGAAATAAGATTACAGTTTTGTACACCTGTATTACACAATCTGGAACTGTAAAATATGTAAAACATCAAACCTGCTACACAAGCAACAAGTCTCTTAGGACTAGTTTGTTCTATGTATGACTTGTTCCAGCTAATGGGTATCAATTTTTACCAACCATCATTAGAGATGACAGTTTCCTGACCCTCAGACTCTGGGTGTATATCCCATTTGAAGCCCTATTTGATGCTTGTCACACCTTACACATCCTGATACACTGGTCTCAAACATCTTGCAAATACATGTCATTGCAGTGTCAGGTCTGGAGGTTGATTTTACCCCACCTACAAGCTATTAAGTTAGCCTGCTACTCCTTCTTGGATGCTGGCAGAAGACATGGAACTCCTGGCTCAAGACAAAGGACTTTATTACTCACAGCACAGCAAAAAGCATGAGCATCAGCATATTTTCCTCAATTCTCATTTCCCCCAAGATCCACAAGGCGATGTGATGGGCCCAGATGGAAGATAACCATGCAGTGGATTTGTGTAACAACTGAGCTCGAGGAACCCATGGTTTTACAGCAAGCAGTAAGCAAGACTTACCACTTGGGGAGATATTACCTCATATCTCAGAATTACCAGCTACATAAACAACCTCAAGAAAAACCCAGGGAAAAGAACAGTCAGGGCCTTATAAACTTGGTGTATCCAGCACAATGTGTAGGAGCAAAAGAGGCCCAAAGAGGATTGCCTCTTCCAACAAGCAGGAAAGGACATAAATGAAAAATACTCAAAGCACATTATCATTCACTTCCAACTTAAGATATTAGCCTCCATTTTTCTTCTATACTGTAAACTCCTTGAGGGGCTATTCTTTTCTTGTTCATCTTTGCATCTCTATCTAGCACCTAGCACAGAGCAATGCACACAGTAATCATGAGTTTAATAATGGATTCTTGATCTCCAACATGTTAGGGAACTGAACATATAACATCCTTAAACCTATCAGAAGAAAGAGCCAGCTTCAACATAAATTGTTTTACAAAAGTTCATAAATAATGGATAAGGCCATGTCTCAATGGTGCTAGCCAACAATTCAGGAGTTTGGGAAATGTATATTTTGATATTTTTGGTTATTTCTCCAGCTCTACTGGTCAAGAGCTCATATGAATAGCACATCCATATCTGTTCTGTCCTATGCTCTAATTTTTTCTGTCCACGTTTCCCAATGAAGTCTGTTACCACCAACTATTAAAGTTTTAAATATTTGATAAACTAAATCAGTGGTCTTCATACTTTTTTCTCTCATATTCCCAAGAAGAATTTTGAAAAGCTATGTATCCCCTTGCACATTTTCAAAAAAACATCTAAAATTTTTCATCATAAATGTGAATAGTGGAGTGAGTATAGCTCAGCAGTTAAGCATGCACTTCACATGTACGAAGTCCCAAGTTCAATCCCCAGTATCTCCTTTAAAAAAAAAATTTGAATAGCTGCAGAATATGTCCTTTCCAGCATATTGTAAATATTGGTTTTTAAATAAAACATATAGCATACTTTGCATCCAATGGGATCAAAATGCCATAGCAATTTGATACCCACTCTCACTCTTTTAAAAATTCATGAACAAGTTCTTTGTTGACAATTGGAAATTTCGTATCATTCCTTTTTCTCCTTGATCTTATATTTCCAGCTCACTCCCCTATAGAATTTTACTAATGTTCTTACATTTGAAAGATTTTATCTGATAGGGTACTTAAATTCTCTACAGTAACAAAAATAAGTGTCTATGGCTGAAATTTAAACATTGTAATTTCACATGATCATATGGTTCTAAGAGTTTTTAAAAAGTTTGCTGGATTTTGTCAGCTTCTAAACACACATTAGTTTTGTAATTAATAAGAGTGTATGTCAACCATAGGTAGAATTATGGTTGCATGTTTTTTCTTCTGGTCTATTTTTCTTTTCTTTTCTGATGTTTTTACATTAAATATGGATAACATATTTTGAAAGCTTTAAATAAAAAATAAGCTAGGTAGATCTGATACTATTTAAAAAAGGTTTACTGGGCTGAGTTATATCTACAATTATTTTTAGTACAACGTTGACCAAAGTAACATAAATATATAACAATGTTTAATAAATAATTATAAAACATAGCATATGAAGTTTTATAGGAAAATCAATCTAAATGAATAGATGGATCTTTTTTCCTTAGTTCATGTATCTGTGTGCATGTGTATGTGTTACTGTTAAAATTAGACAAGATTCAGTATCACTTCTATTCCTACTTTTCATTTTCATAGCCAAAAGTCCTGAGAAAACTTGTTCAATTAAATAATAAGAATGGTAGGCATTTTCGTGTAGAAATGTCACTCTGTTATTTTAATGCCTTCTTAGTTAAAGGTCAAAAAGCAAATATTGACCTATTATCAAAAATTATTTTAATTATCTGTTGACAACTTGGTTAGGTCCTCCTTCAATTTTATTAAAAGCAAAGAATTGAGAACCACCAAATTTACCAAAATAGTCGTTACCAAGTCATTAGAGTTCTTCACTTTCTCAGTTTCTAGGAAGTATGACCAAAAAAAAAAAGCTTAACTCACTCTTACCACATGACTCTTGATTATACTGTTACCTGTTTACTTAGCGGCATCTTGCTTAGGAAGTGAAAACAGATGAAACCGAAGTTGAGAAAAAAAAACAACATAAGATTGTCAACTGTGCATTTTAGGATGCTTTTCCCTGATTCTGAACAAAAGACCTATATATTAGTGCCAAATTTCATTTTTCAAGGACATCTCAAAATGCAAAGGACAGGACAGACACTTGAGAATCTTTATGTATTTATCAGTCATTTCTTTCCAAGGCTGGTTGAAAACTATTCATTCTATAGAATTGGAATCAGCATATGAACATCTGAAAGGGAGAAATTAATTCCAATTAAATCAGGCCAGTTTTCTAGAGCTCAGGTCATTGCATAGCAGATTTGCATTTTGGGAACATTTTGATTTGCATTTGAACCTAAATAGATGTTCTGTTTTTAAAAATGTAATATAAACACTTTTCAGAAATTGACAGCAAAGAAAGGCCTCAGTTGCTGATAAATACAGGCTTAAAATAAAGCACATTAAGGATTGTTACACTCATTATTTAAAGTATAATCCACAACATAGTCCTGTTAAGTTACTTAAACCTAGTAAGTACATGGTAGGAAGTAATAAATGAGCAGAAAAGTGGTTGATGAGTGACAGTGAGCAGGAGAATTGTTCCCTCACAAAAAGTGAATATGGATTTACAGTATCCGATTATCTTTTAGCAAAAATTAATTAAAATGTTTCTCCTATGGGTCTGCATACATACAAGAAATATAAAATACCAACTTACTTCCAATATTTGTTTCTTTTACTAGAAAATGCAACACCAATATATGTTGGAAGAAATTGTGGGTCTTTTCACCTTAAAATCAAAACTCAAAAAAAATCATGCAAAACATGCTACTGGACATAGACTAAAATGCTGATAAATGAGAGTGTTCATTGTGCTCATTCTCATTACTGAGATGGTAAAATTGCACAGAAAGTGGGGTTCATAGCACACTGGCATTTCCCAGCATGCTTCTTATAAATCTGGAATATTCCAAAATATATTGCCAACTGAAGCACAGAGACTTTACCATGAGTTTGTCACCTGGATGAATAAGGTGCCACCATCCTTAAATTTTCTGAGGTGTTCTCTTTGCTCTGCTATCAAGGGTCTCTTCCCTCAAGGGCAATACCTTTGCTGCAAATAGTGAGGATGGAAGGTAAAATACCATCATTCCCCTGCGTAATTCCATGATATATCTAAAATCAGAGCATCTAAACATGGGCCAACATATCCATTTAAGGTATGCTTTGCCCTTAACAGAAATAAGCATGAGACAGGGAAAGACATGATGAATTATTCCTTCGGTTTATGGAGTCATCTTGATGAAAGGAGGCTCTAAGATACCCACAGTTTGAGTTGCCTCTACTTGGTATCTCAGAGGTTTTTACACCCAAGGCAAAGTACCATAGCATGATTTGGGATGAGTGTCTTTCTCTTGTAAGGAATAAGAAGAGGGATTATGAAAGGGATGGTGGAAAAGCAGAAACAGCCTGATGAGGTATATTTTCAAGCTGATGAATATTTGGAAAGAGTGTGTGTGCTAATATATATGAGTGAAGGTTCTAGAAATCAGCTCCTTTAAAACTGACTTAACTTAGGGACTTTGTGCCACTGTGTCTTCCCAAAAAATGTCAACAGATCAATTCTTTAACTCTAAATATTTGCTCTAAGTCTGTGAATGCATCTAGAACTCCCTTTATTGACTAATCACATAGTTAAAAAATTGAAGGGGAGGACAACCATAATAGAAAACCCTAAAGAATACTCTACTTTTTTTCTTCAAAAATTAGACAATTTCATGAGTTTTTTTTTAATAGTCTCTTCCTCAATCTATTCCACACATGGGTACACACACAATTTTCAGGGGATCTGTGAGTACAGTGAAAAATACAAAAGTCTACATTTGTATTTCAAAATGGGGCCTGAACCAATATTTATATGTTTATTCTCTAAGATCATTAAAGCTTGTTTCCTTGGGTAGAGCTCAGTGCAACAGTACTTTCAACAGCTGTTCTAGGTCTGGGGTCCATGTTTTTTCAGGTATAAAGACATCTGAGAAGTAATAAGGCATGGGGTGAATTAGCAAGATCAATTTCCTCAATTACATATTTAGGAGAGGAGAGTAAAATAAATTTAATAATCTAGACTAGAAACATTGCACAGCAGTTGGCAAGACAAAAGAGCATTAAAGCCGGCCATGCTGCATTGCTGAGAAACAGCCAAACAAGGTAGAGAGAGGAACCAAAAACTCTAAGGAATCTAGTAAGGCAAAGGAAAAGAGGAAAGAGATTAATATTCCATAAAAGGAGTGAAAAAAATACATGTAAATATATATATTTGGTCCACCATGAAATAATAATGTCATATATTTATGTTTTGCATAAAGAATATCTATGCAAATTCATTCTTCCTTAGAGCAGTGGAGTTTGTGAGGCACAGCCTATTTCTTTATGTGACAGAAAAGGAAACCCAGGCACAGAGAGGCTGGGTGAATTGTCCAGTGTCTCTCAGCTGGTTCCTGGCAGAGCAATTACCAGACAGACCCCAGTACAAGAGCAGCCCCACTCTTTCTTGCAGTCAGAGGCATGCTCTACTTCCTCTGTCCCCCTCGCCCTCCTAATATCTAGTATCTCTAATAGTTTCTTCCTGCCATTCCAGGCACCCCCTTCTCCATTCACCCAACCCTCCTCTATCTACATCTTTCTTCATCGTCAGCAGTGGCAGGGATAATAAGAAAGAACCACGCCCCCCCCACCCCCGACACTCTGTTGGTGGTACCTAAGGGTGGGTCCCCAGAGGGCCTGCCCAGAGCTCCCCACTGTGGGAGGCGGAGAATTTACCTGGCCCCACCTCAAGCTATAACAATGAACTCTACTAATGTCCTCTTTTCCTCTTGCTGGCCTAGTATACTTACACAGATAATGACCATTTTCTAGTAGTTCATCATGTAAAACAAACAGTGACATTGCTTTGTAAAAGCTCAACAACACTTTTTAAAAAATGCACTCAAGTATCAACACAGCCCTAAACAATAAACCCTGGTTTTTGATGAATGGATTTAAATGTCTTGTTATTTTGATCCAATGTAAATCTTGCCATTTCTGGATGAAGACACATATTGATAAGCATATACAACTGGACAAAAGTTGAGCAGCTATTTAAATTAAAATTTTAAGTAAGTTAACGTTCTGCACTTCTTTGTGTGTACAAGGATCTTTTTTTTAACTTTTCATTTTGAAATACTTTCAAACTTACAGGACAGTTACAGAAATAATACAAACCCTGTACATACTCCTCCTCACCCCACCCCAGCCCAATAGCCAGATAAACCAATTTTAACATTTTGCAACATTTGCCATCTCATTCTATCTATCCATCTATCTGTATATCTATTAATCAATTCATTTTCTGAACAGTAGAGTGTAGGTCATTACATCATGCTCCTTGGACACTTAATACTGCCATGATGTTTCCTAAGAACAAGGATATTCACTTACATAACCATCTCCAAGCACAGTTATCAAGTTCAAGAAATTTAACTTTGATATAAAGCTTATAGTCTATATTCTAATTTTTTCATATGTCCCAATAATTCCCTTTGAGCCTTTTCTCCTCCCTTGCTAGATCCCATCCAGGATCGTGTATTGCCTTTTATTGTCATTGGCTCTTTAGTTGCTTTTTTATTCTAATTGTGAAAACCAACACACAACATGAACTTTCCCATCTCAACCACTCGCAAGCATACTGTCAATGGGATTAATCACATTCACAATATAAAGGCATCCTCACCACCTTCTATTTTAAAACTTTACCATCTACCCAAACAGAAACCCTCATCCATTATGCATTAACATCTCATTATCCCTGCCCCTACTCCACCCCTGAAAACTTGTACTCTAATTTCTGTCTCCATAAGTGTGCATATATTCTCCATTTTCTTTGTAGTTGCCATGGGCTTAAATTTAATATTCTAAATCTATAACAATCTTGTTTGCTTTGATACCAACTTAACTTCAATAGTATACACAAACTAAGTTCCTCTACCACTCCATCCTCCCACCTTTCATGCAGTTCTTGTCACAAATTACATGTTTTACCTTGTCTTGGGCATGTGCATGTAGCCCCGGGAATTTCCCATTTACACAATTCCAAATATGCTCTCTTCCCTAGGAAATGGTTTCCTCACAGTCCTGGGCACTGCACTCTATGTCCTACAGTCAGTAATCCCTTGTGCCAGGCAGCACGACTTGACTGCTCTACTACTTTTCACATAAATCCCTGCTCAGTCATGTCTCCCCTGTAACTGACTAATTCTTTAACTTCCATCTGGTTTTAAAAATAATAACAGGGGGACAGATGTGGCTCAAATGGTTGGGCATCCATCTCCCATATGGAGGGACCCGGGTTCGATCCCTGGGATCTCCTGGTAAAAAATATATAATAATAATAATAATAATAATAATAAAGTGATATTTCTTTGCATACAGTTCAAAGTCCTCTATATTATCCCAATGAGCTCTCACTACAACTCCCAGTAAAGCAAGCACTGTAATTAGTCCCATTTTGCAGATGCAGAAACTGAGACACAGAGAGGTTTTGGGACTTCCCCAAGGTCTCTCAGGTATCACAAGTGTTTGAATCCAAGCAGTCTGGCTCCAGAGTCCATGTTCTCAACCACCACACTAAACTGTCACTGATGTCACATGCTTACAAATTTTATCTTAGTAGTTTCATCCTCTGTTCCAGCTATGGGTATTTTATTCTAATTTGCCTACCAAATCTTCAACCACATTGTTGATTTTAAAAGTTCAATAGATTACCTTAAAATGGATCATGGAATTAAATTTAAAATATGAACTATAAAACCTTTAGGAAAAAAAAATAGGAGAGAAATTTCAAGACCTAGGGCAAGGTAAAAAGTTTTCAGACCTGACATCAAAAGCCCAATCTATAAAATGAAAAATTGATACATTGTACCTCAGTGAAATTAAAAACATTTGCTCTGTGAAAGCCCTTGTGAAATGGGTTGAAATGTATCCCCCCCAAAAGATATGTTCCAACCGTAATCCCTGGTCCCTGTGTATGTGACCTTTTTTGGTAATAGGGTCTTTGCAGACGTAATAAAGTTCAGGCAAGGGCAGACTGGATCAGGGTGGGCCCTTAGTCCAATGACTGGTATCCTTTTAGGAGGAGGAGAAGACATACAGAAACAAACATGCAAGAGGCCATGTGAAGACAGAAGCAGAGAATGGAGTGATGTGGTTATGAGTCAAGGAACTTCAAGGGTTTCTGCCAACCACCAGAAGCTAGGAGAGAGGCATGGAATGGATTTTCCCACAAAGCCTCCAGAAGGAATCAACTCTGCCAACAACTTGATTTTAGACCTCTAACACACAGAGCTGTGACAGAATTAATGTATGTTGTTTTAAGCCACCAAGTTTCTGGTAATTTGTTACGACAGCCCTAGGAAACTAATACACTCTGTTAAGAGGATAAAAAAGAAAATACAGACTGGGAGAAAATATTTACAAATCACATGTCAGACAAAGGACTTGCATTTGGAATATATAAAAAAACTTTCAAAACTCAACAATGAAAAAACAAACAATTCAATTCAATCCAATTAGAAAATGGGCAAAAGACATGAACAAACATTACACTGAAGAGAAGATACAGTGAGTAAATAAGCACATGAAAATACGTTTAGCATCATTAGTCATTAAGTAAATGCAAAATGATTAAAATTAAAAATAATGATAACACCCAATGCTGGTGAGGATATGGAGAAGCTGGATCACTGATGTATTGCTGATGGGGATGTAAAATACTACAGCCACACGGGAAAAGAGTTGGTGATTTGCTGTAAAACGAAACATGCAA
This sequence comes from Cabassous unicinctus, assembly GCA_029593785.1. Classification (NCBI taxonomy): domain Eukaryota; kingdom Metazoa; phylum Chordata; class Mammalia; order Cingulata; family Chlamyphoridae; genus Cabassous; species Cabassous unicinctus. The sequence goes on along the minus strand of JAQZBX010045359.1, from coordinate 2,052 downwards.
TTACCATACAATCCAACACTGAAGTCTAAGGCATTTAGACCAGAGAAAAGAAAATTTATATTCACACAAAAACCTGTATATGAATGTTCATAGCACCTTTATTCATATTAGCCAAAAAACTGGAATCTAAGAATTCTCCAACAAGTGAATGGTTAAACAAACTGTGGTATAACCAGACCATGAAACAATACTCAGCAAAAAAGGGAACAAATTATAATAACTTGGATGGAACTCAGGGAATTATGCTGAGTTAAAAACAAAAAGCCCATCTCAAAGGGTTCTGCTGCATAATTCTACTTACATAACATTTTTGAAATAACAAAATTATAGAGAACAGATTAGTGGTTGCCAGGGTTTAGGGGTAGTGGTAGAGGAATGGGTGTGGCTATAAAAAGTAGCAGGAGGGAGCCTTGTGGTGATGGAACAGTTCTATATCTGCATGGTGGTGGTGGTTACACAAATCTACACATGTGATAAAATGCATGGAGCTACACACACACATGCAAATACACACACACACAGGAGTACACGTAAAACTGATGAAATCTGAATAAGCCCTGTAGATTGTACCAACACTAATTTCTTGCTATTGATATTGTACTATTGTTATGCAAGATGTTACTATTGGTTATACATGGGTGGACATACATACAACTTCCCTATGCATTTTTGCAACATCCTGTGAATCTACAATTATTTCGAAATAAAACATTTTTTAAAATGTTGAACATTTAGTCCCATGACCTTTGCTCTATGGCAGTCCACTAGACACCCCATTCCAGGTAGGAAAAAAATACCACAACACTATTGGAATAAAGTTATTTTTACCAGCCATGAATTAATTTAACAGTATGATCATCAAATCTTCATTTCACCATTTTAACAGAAAAAGATCAAGAAGGACTTTGTTAATTGCTTTGCTGAAACTAAGATATATTATGTCCACAGCATTCTCACAAATTGCAGGTCTAGAGACTCTACCAGTGAGATTACAGTAAAGACCAGTCCTTGGCAAGGCCATAGTGGGTCCTGGGGGTGACTCCTTTTCTAAGTGCTAATAAACCACATTTAGTTATCCATTCTTGATGAATGAAAAGCTAAAATGAGGTTTCCTGAATCTCCTCATTTCCCCTTACCTATTGTTTGTCTCTTTCATTCTTTTATTTATTCATTCATCACTCACTTATTAAATGTTCACTTATATGAACCAGAAAATTGAATGGAAACCCCTCCCCCCCCGTCACTTTTTATTATCACAATAGCAATTCTCCTACCAAACAAATTCTTCCCAGTCTTTGAAAGATCCACTCAACCCATTCTGACATATTTGGCTATTATCCAGGAAACCTAATCTCATTCCTCTAAATCAACAAGAGTTGGTTTAGAGTCAAGAGTCTTTCCTCAGCCTTTTCTTCCAAAATCAACTTAAAAGACAAAAACCCTAAAATTCTCTATTTTCTTTTCAAAATCCAATGATAGAGATAAAAGCTCATCTACTTAAAATCATGAAAATGGGTCATTCTATGAAGATAAATAATGGAGAACATTGGCTAAATTTGTGCAAAATTGGTAATAAAGTTGATTATACAGGCTTGGAATTGGATAGCATATCAGAGTGAATGTAACTAGCAGCACCAGTATAGGGATATGATTGTGGTTAAAATGGAAAGTTTAGGGTTGTGTATGTCACTAAAAGAAAAAAAGCTAAGGTTGGGTATATGAGAGTCTCTTGTATTCTGTGCGTGACTTTGCTGTGACCTAAAACTTCTTTGAAAATTAAATGAAAAATAGTGAGACACTAGGGAGTGAGAGGGGGAAGGAGCCACGGTACAGACTGGACACCAGATATTGCAGTGATAAAAGGCAAAATGTCAAAAAACAATTTTTTTTTTATTTTTTTCCCATTTTTTGAATATCCCAATCTTTTAATTTTATTTTATTTTAAGTTTTTTTTTAAGTTTTCATGTGTTTTATCTCTTACATTTAAACTTACCATTATTATTTCATTTTTCTATTAATTGTATTTGGCTATTGTATTGGCTTCATCTTTGA
>JAQZBX010045358.1:6984-21219 GCA_029593785.1 Cabassous unicinctus | reverse complement strand
TCAGGCAGCGGTCCATCTTCATTCATTTGGCAAACACCTGCTGCCTGCCGACTCTGTGCCAGGAACCGTGTTACACGCACTGTTCTTAGCAACGACTGAAACAAACAAAGCCCTCCTCTGGTGAGAATACAGACAACAAGGAAATAACACACGACGCAGGGACAACTAAAGCTAAAGACGAGGGGGAGAGGAAGGCAAGTGTGCGTGAACTCCTTCAAACACACCCCATCGATGAGGACAGGGTGCAGAGACGGCAAGGGAGCCCAAGAACATCATGTGGATGATGAAGAGAAGCACGTCCCAGGCAGAGGAAACGGACAGAGCGAAGCCTCTGAGGCAAGGACATTCTCAGCAGGTTCAGACAAGGCCAATGAGCTGATGGGGCTCCAACAGAGTGGGAAATAGGAAAGTGTCAGAAGACAAGGTCAAAGATCCCCCAGGTAGACGGATCCTGGGTGAGCTCGGATTGTGATGAGAACTTCCGAGCCTCTCGAGATGGCAAATGGAGAAATGAGAGGCTCTGCCTCAGCTTTCAAAGGATCATGCTTCTGGGTGGTGAGCATAGGTAGGCGCAGCTGCCTCCTTAGGAGGCTATTTTAATCATTTCAGCAAGAGAAAAGGGTGCTGAGACCAGGATTGTACCTGTACAATGTAGGGAGTGGTGAGACTCTAGAAGTATTGTCAAGTTGGCTGGAATGGGATTTGCAGATAGAGCACATGTTGGCTGTGAGAAAGACAGAGCTGGGCAGGATGACCCCAAAGTTTGTGACCTGAGCAACTGGAAAAGTATAATAGGATAATCAACGAGTCTCTGAATATGATCCCTGTTTCTATCCAAAATGAGGCACAAAAAATCTAAAAGGCTTTCCTCTCTGGCCTCTTCAGCGTAAAGTTGAACTTTCTGATTTATTTTACTAGTTCTTAGATGCTCTGATAAATCACAATCCTCTCTTCCCATTGCCTTTGCTTCCTACATGCCTTCACCTAAACAGAAGCCAGTTTTGTTACCCATACACAGTAAAATTGCCATCCCCAAACCCCTCAGTCACAAGTCTAGAATATGAAATCCCATAACCTGCCACCCACCTGCCATGCAGCAGCGGTTTAAATCCCTTGCACATACTGATTCAGAGGCGAAGGCAGGCATTAAATAAGAGCACCGCGATACTGTTTCTGAAGGTGCCTTGAAGACAGAGGCATCAGCTCTCTGCAATCTTATCAAGACAGCATCAAGGAGAGCAGGCAGTCGGCAGCAGCCAGAAGAGCTTCTCCAGCAGGTCAGCCAAGTGTGCCCTCTTGGTCCTCCTTCTTCCCTAGCTGGGGCTCCCTAATCCAGGTCACCTTGGATGAGGGGTCAAAGGAGTGTAGAACGAGAGGCCCTTCACTGTCCCGGGCCTGGCACGTTTCCTGTCCACGTGTTTGCTCTCTCTAGCTGTTATCTGTCATAAAGTTCAAGCCAAACCACCCCCCCACCCATGATGAGAAGGTGGCTCTGCCGTAATCGCAGCCAGCATTCCCCCAGGTAGGTCTGCAGCTCATCAACCACATCAGATGCTCAGACTAGAAACCAGTTCTCAGATCAAATAAATGTAGGAAACGCTCTGTCCTACATCTCTCCTATAGAAATGTGCAGTGCTCCTTCGTTAAAGGTTTTGTCAAGGCATGTGTAAATTAAACCATTACCTGCTTAGCCACCGTCTTCCGAACTTATTTTACCAACAGGCAGAGAAGACAAAGACCTTACTAAGACAATGAGAAGAGGACTCTTATTTAAAGATACACATCCGGATCCAGAGAAAACGTCAAAGCTTAGTAACCGATTTAATGAGTGGGTGAGGAAAAGCGGGATATCAACCAAGGAAGGGGGCACGTTATATATGAAGACGAGTCCATTCCAAATGCAAACTTTGTCTTTTATTTCCATTATACTCATCAGGCATTTATTGCTTGATTTCTACTTTCCATTCACTAAACCAGGCAGAAAAACAAAAACAATGAACAAGAAGGATGACATTCTTCTCCTTGCACAACTTAGTCTAAGCGAGCAATTACAACCCAGAACTACTCTGGTAAGTGCAGAGGGATGCCAGGATTCCGGATCACTAACACTTAAACTGGGTTTGAAAATGTGAGCAGCTTTGCTTAGGGAAGCTCTAGAGGAAGCCGCATCTACGCTGAGACTTAAAGGAGCGGTGCGCGCTAGCCAGGCGATAAGAGAGAGAAGATTGGTCAGACACAGCAACAAAACCCAATGAGCAGCTGACAGGCTCCAAGAATCAGGTGGAAGGACAGTAACAAAAAGAAATCTACTTGGTATGAGCGTAGCACACAAACTGAAAAGGGGAGGAATTCAAAGTAAAAGAGGGAAACAATTGTGGATTATATTACAGTTACAAATATCTTTCATTTAATACAAAATTTGGCTATTTCCCAAAAAAATTGGCATTCTAATTTCATATATGAGAAAATTCTTCTAGATACCAGGTTACCCTGTAATATGGTAGAATTAAAGGTTGGGAAAAAAATCTCAACCTTTAGCTCTTTTATTATGGGATCTGCTAATTAAATATTGAGAAGCTAATCAGTGGTTCTTCCTCCCACAAAAAAAGTAAAAACTATACATGAATTAGAGACCACTGAACAGTGTCTGGGAGAGCTGCTAATATTCTAAAAGTCTGGAACTTTCCTCGATTGCAAGCTTGAAGCACTTTTAAAAATATCTTTGTGGTGGTTTAAAGCTGAATATGCCCCAGATAAACATGTCCTTAAATCTAATCCATTCCTGTAGGTGTGAACCCATTGTAAGCAGGACCTTTTGATGGGGTTACGTCAATCAAGGTGTGGCCCAGCCCAATCAAGGTGAGTCTTAATTCCATTGCTGGAATCTTTTATAAGTGCAGTGACATACAGACAGGGAGAGAGAAAGCCACAGGAAGCCAGAAACTGAAATTCAGCACGAGAGAACAGAGAGGCCAGGAGCGGCCGCCACGTGCATTGACACACGACGGAGGAGCCAAGAACCAATGCTCCCCGGCAGCCAGCCCAGAACACCAGTCTTCAGGAAGAAAGCATCGCCCTGCTGACACTTTGATTTGGACTTTCTCATAGCCTCTTTTATTTTTTTCATATGGGTATCATATTTATTTATTTATTTATTTTTTAGGTAATAAAATATATTATTGTTTACTTTTGTTCTTTTTACTTATTAGAGAGCATCAAGTTTAATAATGATTTTTTTTTCCCATATCAAATTTTACTAGAAGTTAAAAAGATACAGGCTACTGTGAGACAGAGGCAGAGCCTGATTCTGCAACCACCAGTGCAGATGCCTAGGTCTTTTTTTTATATATATATATTTTAAAAGATGCTTAGATTACATAAATGTTACACAAAAATTACAGGGATTCCCATGTTCCCCACCTCCCACACCTCTCACACCCTCCAAACATAAACATCTTTCATTAGTGTGGCACATCACCTGCAATGGATATATACATCCTGGGGCTTTGCCATTAAGCATGGACCATAGTTCACAGTGTAGACCACACTCTCTCCCACACAGTTCTGCATGGTATATGCTGATGTAAAATGGCCTATATCTGTCATTGCAATGTCACTCAGGATAATTCCCAAGTCCTGAAAAAACCCCTGTATTACAACTGCTTTTCCCTCTCCCTGCCCCAAATCATCCAGTGGCCACTGGCTCCACATTAATGTAATTTCTTCCATTGCTTGAATCACAATATCTCTACAACAGAATACCAGTAAGTCCACTCTAGTCCATAGCTCTTCCCGCAATCCTGAGGAGTCTGGGAGGGTGATGTCCACTCCACCTCTCATAGCCTATTTTGAGCAAATAAATTCCTATTGTTTAACCTGACTCATTTCAAGGCATTTGCTTGAGCAGTCAAAGAAACTGCAGCAATCTGATATTTTACATTTATTTCTGTCTGCTACAGCCTGTTTCAAGTGTTCAAGACACTTTGAAATCCTAAAATTGTTGCTGTCACATTTGAAAGGATTAATAGGTAAATACCAGATTTAAAGAGCAAGCTTTGCAAAACTGAAACACCTGTCTGCAGGTAACTGTGCTTTTCACTTGCACCACAATGTCCGCACTTGAGTTAAAAATTGTTTACTGCCTTGAACATTTCTCAGACAGAGTCACAGGCAGAGTCTTCATGTAGCCACTTAAACATTCAATCTTTGTTTAGCACCAGCTTGCTGTTATACTATATTTCTTATCCCCTAGCAAAACCTGATCAGTTCAAAATTCTGACATGCCTTGCCATGATATTATCTTCATTTGTAACAAAAATGCATTTGATGTTTTCATCAAAATATGACATATACCCATTAATAAACTAGGATGCAGCCAAATTTTAGGTGGCTCTTTGTTAACAACTTAGACTACTTCCCTTATTATTTTCATCCAATTCTGCATTTGGACAACATCCTCTCAAATGTTAAAACATTATTTAAAGGCCCATTCACTGTTACAGGCTTCCAGTTCTTGTCATGCAACTTCTGTAACACTCTGTGAATCTATTTTTCACTTTCTTCAAATAAAAGCCTCAAAATGAAGATTTCACATTTTAAACACAACTTTAAAAATAGGCTAATGTAGAGCTGGCTCTATAAAAATACGTGCAAATTCGCTTGCGCTTGGTTGGGTAAAAGGGAAAAACATGGCGCCATCTCACCCCTTTAAAATGAGAGCTGCCCAAAGTCAGGAAGAATGGCTAGTGGAGCCCCTGGCTTAGCTACTCCTGGACGGCAGGAAGTAGGTCTCCTTCCGTGTCCTCAGCACGTAGCATAAACCTAGTGATGCTGGCCAAGATGGTAGCTAGGCAACTCCAATGGCACGCAATAAATAGCAATTGAATGGATGAACCAATGAATATAAGCTATCGATACAGCCAGCAAATTAAGCATAATGATTGATCATGGTTACGAAAGAAATAAAGCCCTTTGTTTAGAGAAAGAAAAATGTGGTGTTTGAATGTTTAGCTATATTTTTCTTTGTAAAACTTTATTTTCTAAAGCAAACTACCAAAATGCATTAAGAGTTATCTAACATTAAAATGAACTGGAATAATACAGATCGTTTACTTAACTGAAGAGCAGGAGAGGAAAAATGATTCCTCTACCGTCCACTTTCCCTTCCCAGGGGCTTAGTGGGGGACCTTCTCAGCAACGTGCTAAGGAGGGCAACCAGCATTAGTGGAGGAAGCAGAGAACCAAAACAAACTCCTAATAAGGACAGCTGAATCTTTTATCCAAGTACTTTTTAAAATACATGGGAATATTTGTATACTGCCCCCTGTCTTCCAAAAATGTAATCTGGATTACCCTTTACAAATAGTATTTTTAATTAAACTGAAATACACCAGTATCAGCAATATCAGAAATTATTTGAATAAGTGCTTGCATTTGTATCCAAGTACATGAAAAATCACTGCAACCACTCTGGTTGGGAAAACCACGGCACAGTGTTAAACTGTCTTGAAAGTTCTTTGAAATACTTTACTCAGAAAAGTCATTTAACGAAAGTAAAAAACCCACTTCAAATTGTTTGTAGGCTACAAATACATAGCCATATTTTGTCCTCTTGCCAATTTTATCCCAGGTTTTTGCTTAAATGGGATCCACTGTGCATTGTGAGCGGATGACGGTCACTTTCCTAGAACTGATAGCTCTAACATTATTGAGAGACTTAACATATTGCTAACCTGATCCTCGCCAAGACTTCCCATCTCGGTAAACGCCAGAGCCACCCTGCCAGCTGCTCAGGACACAAGTCTATTAGCAGATTCAAGTGGCTCTACTTTGGAGTAGCTCCAGAATCTCTCCACCCCCTTCACTGCCACCTCCTCTCCACACCATCATTGCTTTCCACCTGGATGTTTTGCAAGAGCTTTTTTCTCTTGCTTCCGTCCTTGCCCACCCAAAACCTATGTTCCACATTATCGTTCTGGAGAGTAAGAAAGACCATGTCATTCCTTTGCAACACCACACCTTGGTCAGCATGAAATCCAGGGTTCTCATCAGCCTGCAGCAGAGCCTCCAGGGTGCATCCCCTGCTGCCCCCAAGGCTTGCCTTTACCCTGGTGCTCTGCCCTGACCCGCGGGATTGACACTTGTAATTTTCTTTGCCTGGAACGCCTTTCCCCCATGTGGCTCACACTCTGGCTTCTCTCAGGGAAAGAAGCAATTGTCCCCTGATCAGAGAAGAAGCATTTGTCCCCTTATCAGTTCAGTCTTCCCTGACCAACCTACGTAAAACTGCACACATGCCCCAGAGCTACCTAAAGGTAACACTTAGACCACCTGACCTATATGTTAGCAATAAAAGTGAACAGAGAATGTATCTATTTGTTTAGGTATCCTAAATGCTTAGACTAGACTCAACACACAGAAGGCACTCAGTAAATACTTACTGAAAGAGAGAATTAACGTTTCCTAAAAAGCACCGACAGACCAAGTCGATAACAGCACGGTATAGACCTAGGATCCAGGGAACAGACTCAAATGGCTACAAAGGCACCGTCCTTGCCACTCGCCAGCTGTGCTCCCAGCTATACCCAAACGTGAGATTCCCTCTGGAAGTTTACCTCCTTGGGGAGCCCTGGATTAGATATCGCGGTTTAGAAGCCTAGTGAAGACGTAGGAGGGGAGCAGAGAAACAGAATGCCTCCCTCTCACCGCCTCAAAGCTACTCACTTCACTGCCCCTCAGTCCGTGGGCACTCAGTAAGAAATGGCTGGCTGGAAGCATGACCGTTTTTATGTCACTGGAGAGAAAAGAAGAGGAAGGACGCTGGCATTTTCTCACAACTTGAGTTGATACAATTCAACAAAAGAAGAAGGCGGATACTTGCTGTAGTAGGAAAGGCAGGCTCTTCAAATCCTCACAAAACCCAAATTCCTAGTTATGCTTTGGATGGGAATGGCTTCATTTCAGGCATGTGGGGGAGAAAGGGTGGAGGGAAAATTGCTCAGACTGTGCTATTTTTAAGTTATTTGTTAAGAATGGCTCTTTTCTCTCTGATATTCTTGAACCATCCAAATGTCAGGTTTCCGTGCACGGCTGTCCGCATGCTCTCAGAGGCACTGCTCTGAGGTGAGAGGAAGGGGTCGTGTGCTCCTCTTCCCACATGCTGCTGCTGATTTTTTAAAAGCTTTGTGACCTAGAAAGGCGATGTATGGTATGAATGATGCACGGCCTGCAGAGAGCATAAGGCGTCATCAGTCTATTTATACCTCCAGGAAGGAAAAAATTAGTCCAGGGCGATGACTCTCTACTCCATGGACTGCGCATGCAAAGATCATCTGGGAGAAACAATAGCCACCGCGATGAGGGCAGTTATGCCGTCAGCGAGGAAGAGAAGGCAAAGCCATGTTCCCATGTTCCTTGGGCTTTCCAGAATTCTGTTTGCTTTGAAAGAATTTCAAGTTGATCCTCTGATATTTCCCACTGCTGTCTAAAGCACCTTGAATCTGCCTTAAAGATACTGCTACCCACATTTCAAAATCTGGCTTCACTCCATATGTGCATATGAACTCACATTTGGCTGTAATCTGCAACCATTTGGACACACTGCAAATTGTGGGGAAAGTTTTTCAGGATTAATAAAGTATTTGGAAAAGCCTAACAACAGATACTTGAGTGACCCTGAGTGACTTTAACTCCAAAAAAGCAAAGAAAAAAAAAAAAAGAGAAGATTTACGAAGATTGATACAACATGGGAGAGAATTTTCTCCCCCAGCTATAGGCAGTCAGCTTCTCTTAAATGGTGAAATATTTCCAGGACAACGCAGGGATCAGCCCCAGGAGCTAACACTCATTCCTGCTTCCCTAGGGAATTTAATGCTGGGCTCTCGACATCTATTTGTGTCTGACGTAAGCAGTATAATACGGGGCCCAGAGGAAATGACTTTCTGAAACTTACCCACTTTGGTCTTTTGTAACCCATTTATTCGTATATTTTCTGCCAGCTTGGTCTAGTCTTGGAGTTGTTTTACCAGCCAGGGTGATGGGTTGGCTGAGAGCTGCTCAGAGTATGCAGAGTTTTTAAAGGGTACAGATTAGTTATTCCCAAGTATAAAATGTTCTGATCCACATGAGGCTTAAGCCAGGAATCCGGATTCCTTAAGAGAGCCCAACATGATTTACTCTGAATGCACTCGGTGTCCCCAGTGCAAACACGCGTTTCTGTTACTGCTGTAGTCTTCTCATCATTTCTAAAGCAGAGAACTGCAGGGCATGCTCTGCGCCTTCCCTTCCTCTGCCAAAGTCATGTTTGGTTTCAATTCACCGAGCACGCGCTGGACTTCAACCCCAGTCATTTCATCACGTCCACGTCTTCACCGCCTGACCTATAAAGGGGCTGCGTCTTGAATTGTTTGGATCAGAATGAAATAAGGCTTTTAATTCTTTAATTTCGAGAACTCATGTGGTACCTTCGTGCTTGTGTCAATGAGGGGAGAGGGAAAGAAAACTCAGCCCCAGGTACCTTAAACTAATAGGCACTTGATCAACAGCTGCCGGCTGAGAATATAACAGAAGGGAAAGGCATTGTGTGCTAGAAGATCTTTGAAACCTTTTCTAAGTATACCACAGTTCAAAGAATAGGAACTTAACTTTCATTTACTCAATAATGTTAAAGCTCTCTGTCCTTTAATTTCCCACTCCATAAGCCAGTTCTGCTATATTCCAGCTCATTCTTTTCCTTCCCCCTCTCACCACAAAAAGCTAACCAAGTGAGCTGACCTTTAAACAGAGATAAACCTGGTTTCTCTCCTGTATCCTTTGCACATACAAAGTCAGTTGTTCTTTGGATAGGTTACAGAATTCCAAACATTTGGAAAGAGTTTTGAACAATATGAAAAATTTTCTGAGAAGCAGAGGAATTGATTTTCCTTAAGAAAATTTGCTAAATGAAAAAAGCAGAACAATATATAATCCTTCTAAAAAGAAATTTCATTTTCCTGGAATAGATTTTTAAATTTTTTCTATATTTAATCTTTAACTTATGTTAAGGCATCTCTTTACAATTTTCAGCACAATTACTGTGAGGTGAAAGAAAACTAAGAGACATACTAAGATGCTAACTCATACCCAAGAAATAGAAGGAGAGAGTCTTGTTCTGCAATCAAAACAAAACACAGGCAAACTCAGTCACCGGGGAAAATTTCTGGATCAAACAAGTACTTCTTTCAGGTCTCCTTTTTAAATATCTGTGTACTTGATGACACTGTCAGTCAGTATTCATTCCAGAAAATAATGAGCTATTTCCTAAATAACTTATAATTGGACATAATTCTGGTATAACTGTGTTACTCTCTCCCCTCACCTACATCCTCTTAAACTTGTGTGCAGGTGGTCAAGCTCCTATATCCAGGTTAGGAGTCAGGACGAGAGTGACTCAGTTTAACAACCTCCATGCACAGGGCTAGGAGTCTCTCTCCCACGCCACGTTTAGATTAAATGTTCTTCCTCAAATCAATTTCTGTAAAACTTCTTGCAAAAGGAAATACAAACAATTAGTGCTGACAAACCTATTCGCTGTGGAATTGCCTTTTTCTTAGACACTATCAGCAGACAAGATGGTTTTGGTGGCCCTGCCTTTAAGTGCTTACATTTGTTAAGCTGAACCATGTGCTTCAGAATTCAAAGTTTTAAAACAAGATGATTTTAAAAGTCTCATAAGCCCACACCTTCAGGTTATTTAGCTTATATTTTCAAAGCGCTCGATTTAACTACATTTTTACAAACAACAAATGAACACAAATCCCGAAAGATTCAGTAAAGAATTTGTTTACTCTTTCTGATCTTTTACACAATAAAGTAGTCACTATATATTTCCATATTTGTCCCCCACTTTCTGGTGCCTGGTGGGATTGCACTGTAGCCCCTCTCCCCCTCCAGGAAATAATCTCTCCCAATTCTGAACAATAGCTACCTATTTTCTAGCTGCTTAATGGTACTTAATTATATACTATCTGCAGGCTTTTTTTTTTTGGTTTAGTTACATTCTAGTTTCCTCCAGTCACTATTATTTCTTATTTACCCATATATATTCCCAGCAGTACTTGGTATAATGCCTTGAACTTGTTGATCTTCATTATTGAATAATTCAGGGAATTAGTTTCAATCCTAACATACAATTTAATTATAATGTATTGATATAGTACTTTCTCTTATGATATTTTTTGATTCATAAAGTTTAAGAACCAATATTATTCCACATAACTGGTAGTTTTCTCCCTCCTTACACCTATAGTCAAATGTATAGAAAAGTTTTTCTTCCAAAATGGTATAGCATATTGATGGCAAATCCTAAAGGAAGTTTTACAATCTCTAATAAAATCTCTAGCCCCTCAAACCCAGAGCAGAAAGGGAAGAGAGCAAATCTTCCACAACTGGTCAGATAGCCTTCTTCATTCCCATAGCTATTAAGATGGCAAAAGGCCAGTAAGGATCCATGTAAACAACTGACTGTTGAAAAATAGTTTGTTTTTTCCCCAAACTCCACCACCAAGCAAATCTAGCATTTGTTGATACTCTGTTTCTGCTGTAGTAAACAAGCACTCAAGAAGCGTTGTCTTTCTAGTGCAGTAATTTCTAAATTACTAAAGAAACTGAGGATGGACTCTTGAGGCATTCTGCAGCTGAACTCTATGGTGTTACAGAGTTCAGTAGTCCAAGTTCCGAGCTATTATCCTCTATTGGAAGAACTTCAGAACATCCCGCCTTCTTTGAAATTTCTTACCAAGTAGCCCAGGTAAAAATCAACTGTATTTTAAAAATCCAGCTGTATTTCTGCCAATGAAAATTGAAAAATGCAAAGAAAATTTATAGAAATTAATGTAATTTGTTACCCAATCCATGCTCCTCCAATTTTCTCAAAACCAAAATACAAAGATGAAATATATATATAGAATGGTTGTGGAAATGATGGGATTTATTGAGAAATATATTTGCACATGAAGAGCAACTGTGACATGAGTTTAATCATTGCAACCGGAAAAACCTACAGCCCAGTCCAGGCCTCTTTTGTTAAGTGATCAAGAAAAATAGAAAAGGACTTAGAGAACAGTTCTTGCTTACCTCCCCAATTCCAACTTTTCTGAAATAGGCACCGGCCTTTAATCTCTTCCCAGGAACTTTTCACTAGAGCCAGTCCTGGGCAGCCCTCGGGGTACTGGAGCCATCATACATCATACTATGATTCTTAAATTTCTCTTGTTTTTTTATAGAGTGCTCATATAAAAATGATCAGAAACAATGTAAGCAATAAAAAAGATTAATTTTGAATGTATACCAAAGTAAGTAGGGAAATTATAATTTACATATAGTTCATTTAACAAAAAAATGTTGCAGAAGCAAAACTCCTATTAGGTAGCGCTAGCTGTCTGTTCCTGTTTTTTCCAGACTGACTTATGCAACATCCTGATGTTTAAAACTCTTCGGTCATGGAAAATCTGTCTCTAGGGGAGGGGGAGGGATGGTATTCCATTTTCTTTTTAAAATTATAATTTGAAACAGATAGTTTTAAAATGCAATACATTTCCTGTACTTTGCAAACATTTTGAATTATATATTACAAGGTAAAACAGAAATGTACATTCGAAGGGAAAAACTTAGCAAATGCCTCTTTTTCCCCACTGCATTGACAATACTTTAAAATAAAAACTTGCAGGAAAAACAGTCAGCAATACTCAGTGATCTGAATGTTTTCATGTGCAATAAATCAGACATCAGAAGGTTTTTAAAAATGCTTCTGTAATAATTTGAAGATTATTAAGAGGGTGAGTTTCCCTTTTATAAATATAAAAATTCAATACTGTGGGTCATAATTACATTTCATACATGTTTCTTCCTTTTCTATTCTGACTAGAAGAAAGACTGATCTAAATAGACAAAATTCATGTTTGATGACATATGTGAAGGTTAGGACAACCCATCCCTTCCAAAACTACTCGGGTGAGGCTTTTAAAGTCCTATTGTCATTTTATGAACAATTATCCACTATCACTAGATAATATACTCTTATAGAAAAATTACGTTTTGGAACAAAGTGAAGATTTCACTTTCTTAACTTTTGAAACGGACTTAAAGACAACACATATTAAGCAACAAGAGAATCCAAGAACGAGGAGTGTGGCTCAGCGATTAAAAGCAGTTCCCTGAGTGAAAGCAGGGCGCCTCTCCTCTGACTCTCAGTGTGTGTTGAAGCACTCATGCCAGCTCAGCATACAGCTCAGTCCATACACGCTACGGAGATATCATGACCGAAAGCTAATTACTCCACCACGTTTCTGCACTGTAGTGTGTGTTTGAACGCACACCATATTTATCTGCACTATCTTTTGCTTTGCTTTTTAAATGAATGACTTTTGAATCATATTTTCTCATATTACTCAAGTGGTAAGTGCAATGTCAACATCTGAAAATAATTATTTCGGTGTATTCACATAACCTTGGAATGCTGAGAAATGTATTTGGCTTAAGACACGGCATGACAGCCACGACAGCTCTGCCTTAACATTATATACAACAGACTTCTTTTAAGGGAGGAATTACTATGTGGTTATAGCCTTACAGTAAACACTCAAAATCTGGTTGTGCTGAAGATAAATTGAAATTTTAGGAGGCTGAACACCTGTGGAAAGCCAGGAGCTTTCTTAAAAAAAAAAAACAAAAAAAAAAAACTGCTGTAACTTGGTGAACTCCGGAGAAAATGGAACTAATTCTTTCTAGAAATAGTCTCTAAGTCTAAGAACAGGAAGACTTCTTTCCTAGAAGGAGTCAGATATAGGAGACCCCAAAAGAGTCCAAAAGTTACCAATTGCCTTGCATGAGCCTACCTTGGAAGACAATTGTAATTAAATGATTACCTGCTTTTACTTGTAGCCTTACTGGGGGAAAAAAAAAATCCTTTTTTTATTTTTTTAACTTTTTATTTCATAAAAAAAGGTTTAAGTAAAATAAGGAAAAGTTGTAATATGAGCAATGTGATATTAACTCTCAATTAAGTTCATTTCAAACTTTTGAGTTACGGGCTCAAATGGATGTCTACTATGATAAAATGTGAGCTGTGTGAGTGCAAGTCTCTATTTTTCACTTTTGTCCTGGCATCTATAATATTACTAGCGCATAGTCGGGACACAATATCTGTTGAATAAATAAATGAAGGTGGATTCCAGTACAACACTGGTTCCCAAATGCTGGCTACTAATCTGTAGCAAAGTTGAAATAACATCGTCTGACATTTTCTCATGGGCCACCTCCTAACCTCTAGGTTAGGAGATGCTCAATTTTCGTTAGTAGCACAGCTCAAATGTGGAGTCAGTACTCACAGGGATCACATACCATCCAGCTCAGGTGCTCTGCTACCCAAATACAGGGCAAAAGTACCTTCAATTTTAGGCCAGAACCCCTAGCCAGGAGGGAAGGAAAAAGGGGAGAAACGAGCAAAGTCACAATTATCGTAAAAGCACAGGAGGAGAGATGAACACTGTGCTCCCCTGTCCTGCAATGACAAACACTGCTCTAAGGGGGAAACTAGATCAACTTTATTTAATCCTAAATTTGCTAAGGCTGGAAAAGTGAGGGCTGATTTGCTATTATACAGAAAAGGCTTGTGTCTTAGATGCAGAATCTGAAGAGCTAGCTCCTATTCTCAAATATGCATGTGAACGTCATTAGGAATTTAAGCCTCTAGTCTCACTTCACTCTAGTCTTCCCCTCTGCAAGAGAAACAAAAAAGACACTTTTATAAAACTCCCTGAACTCCTGAGAACGTCTGCCCAATCACACTGAGATCAGGCAAAGTAAAGCAGCATTCACCCACTACCCTCAGAGAGCAAAGGTAACTAGAAGCCAGAATCCCAGGGATGAGATCATACATATCTCCTGATAAATTCCCAGTTCTTCTGACTAAGTATTTCCCCCGTAATCCTAGACACTATAACTGTCAGTCATTTTTGGTCTGTTATTCCAATATGAAAAAGTCTGACTTAAGCACCATAAAAGTCTTGGGAAAAAAACTTTTTTTGAACACTGGTAGGCTCAGGGGACTGATAATGGAATATGAACCTTTCACCCCTCAAATGGTTCCTTGGGAACAGAAAGCAGCATGTTTTTTTTCTGCAGAAGCCCTTTCTTCCCAGGTGGTGTTAAAACATCTAGAAGGCAGCTATAGCCAGCATATCCAGAAGGCAGCTACAG
>JAQZBX010045357.1:0-21072 GCA_029593785.1 Cabassous unicinctus | reverse complement strand
GACTTTCTTCTCGCTGCCATGGTTTCTGATGAGAAGTTGGCACTCATCATCTTATTGAGATTCCCTTGTATGTGATGACATGCTTTTCTATTGTTGTTTTCAGAATTCTCTCTTTATCTCTGATATTTTTCATGCTGAATAGTAGGTATTTTGGAGTAGGTCTAATCGGATTTACTTTGTTTGGGATGTGTTGTCCTTCTTGGATATTGATATTTATGTCTTTCATAAGTTTTTGCTCATTATTTCCTCAAATATAATTTCTGCCCCTTTTCTATTCTCTTCTCCTTCTGGGACACCCATAATGCATATGTTTGTGTGTTTCACATTGTCATTCAATTCCTTGAGGCCCTGTTCCATTTTTTTTCATTCTCTTCTCCTGTCTTTTCCAGCTCAGATGTTTTGTCTTCAAAATCACTAATTCTGTCTTTGAGCCTCTCCAATCAGCTTTTATGTGCCTCTGATATATTTTTAATCTCATCCATCATGTCTTTCATTCCCATAAAGTCTGTTACATTTCATTGCAGGCTTTCAAATTGTTCTTTATGTTCACCCAGTGTATACTTAATATCTTTTATGTTTTTAGTCATATTTTCTTTAAATTCTTTGAATTGCTTTAGAAAAGTATTGTGATTATCATTTTTGGAAATGTATATTTATAAATTCCTACAGTTTAACTGGGTATAAAGCTAACTGCATATTTATTGATGAACATTTATTTTGACAGTAGAGTGAATGCAGTGTAGGAAAAAATGAGAAATATTGAAAAGAGGAAGATTGATGGATATATGTAAATGGTTGAAACATTCAGTTTCTGTATTACCACAGAATAGTTCAGTAGCATAGTTGGGCTTCAGATAGTTTTCCTTGTTGGATTCTGAATAAATCCAGATTAGAATTTATTTTATTTGGATGAATTTAATTTTATCCTCTTTATACTTCATTTAATATTCATATTTTTAAGTTCTAAAGATAAATGGGACTTCAAGGGAAACACAATTCCTGAGGTTGGTTGTTCCCCATAGACATACCAAACAATGGAACCGAATTGAGAGTTCTGATATAGCTCATCACATATACAGTCATCAGATATTTGACAAGGTCTCCAAGCCCACTCAACTGAGAGAGAATGGCCTTTTCAACAAATGGTGCTTAAACAACGGGATATCCATATCCAAAAATAAGACAGTAACACCATCTTGCACCTTGTACAAAAATTAACTCAAGATGGATCAAATATCTGAATGTAAGAGCCATGACCATAAAGACTTTGGAAGGTAGTGTAGGGAAACATCTACAAGAGCTTGTAATGGGAAATGATTTCATGAACTTCTCACCCAAAGTATGAGCACTGAAAGAAAAAATAAATAAATGGGATCTCAAAATTAAAACTTTTGCACTTCAAAGGAGGTTATCAAGAAAGCAAAAAGGCAGCCAACACAATGGGAGAAAATATTTGGCAACCATATATCTGATAAGGGCCTAATAGCCAGCATATATAAGAAACCCTACACTTCAAAAATATAAAGACAACCCATTTAAAAAATGGGCAAACAACTTGAAAAGACACTTCTCCAGGGAAGATATACAAATGGCTAAAAAGCACATGAAAAGATTCTCAACATCACTAGCTGTTAAGGAAATGCAAATCAAAACTACAATGATATACCATCTTACACCCATTAGACTGGCAGGTATTGGAAAAAAAGAGGACTACAACTATTGGAGAGGCTGTGGAGGAATGGGAACCCTCATCCACTGCTTGTGGGAATGTAGAATGGTCCAGCCATTGTGGAGGACAGTTTGGCAGTTTCTCAAAAAACTAACTGTAGAATTGCCATATGATCCAGTAATTCCAGTGCTGGGTATATGCCCAGAAGAATTGAAAACAAGGTTACAAACAGATATATGCACACTAACGTTCACAGAGGCATTATTCATTAAGTTGGAATCAACCCAAATGCCAATCAACAGATGAATGGATAAACAAAATGTGGTACATGGATTCAATGGAATATTACTCAGCTGTAAGAAGGAATAATATGGGATAACATGGATGAATCTTGAGGACCTTATATTGAGTGAAGCAAGTGAGGAATTGAAGGACAAATATTACATGATCTCACTAATATGAATTAAGCAAATTGAGCAGATTTAGCTTTTTTCTGGAAGATAGGTTTACAGGTAATATAGAAGGAAAAGCTTGTAAGCCAATGTCCATATGGGCGTAATCTATGATAAGGTGGAAGTGGGCAGTTGTGCATTGAAGGGATATGACAGGAGTGTAGTGAAAGTATTTAGTTGGGTGGTAAAAGTTTGACAGCTGGGTAGAGTGGGGAAGGTGGGTTGGATGGTCCCCAGAACTGGGAGAAGGGTTGGGGGAGGACCAGGTGAACACTGGAGATTGACACATATTTGGTTTAAAGTACAAAGTTAGGAACACTTATGGCAACATGACAAGGAAGGGTTACTGGTTTAGGGTGTTGGATCAGGGGGCCATTTGGGATAGGGCGTACCTGGGCCAGGTTTCTAGGGAGTGTGTGAGTGATCATTTTGTCCTATGTGTTGTATCAGTGGGTGGAAACCCACATGAGTGGGAAGGAGTTGCACTCCCATCCTGCGGAGGACCGATATGTTCTGAGAAGTGTGGGAGTCTCTCAAGAGCATGGGTGGTTCCTAATAGGGTAGGAGAAACCACTGTGTCACAAATTCAGTGTTGTTGCAAGTAACTATGAACCTTGTCAACCAAGGAGTGAACCTGGGTGGTCACCATGGGCCCTGAGGGGAAGGGAGGAAGGAATAGAACAGATAGGACAGGGGGTATATAATGGGCCATGGAAGTATTCTACATGATCTTACAATGATGGACACAGGCCATGTTAAATATCAAAATTTATAAAAGTGTACAGTTTAAAATGTAAACCATAATGTAAACCAATGATCATGGTTAGTACCTAAGTTTCACTATATGTGTGTCAGTTGTAAGAAATGTACCACTTACATATAAAAAGTATTAATATGGGATGGGGTAAAAGGGGGAGGATGTTGGGGATATGGGAGTTCCTTGTATTCTATATGTGACTTTACTGTGACCTAAAACTTCTTTGAAAACAAAATGAAAAAAGTAAGTCAGTGGGGAATAAATGGAAGAAAAATATCCCTGTACATACAGGAGAACTGATAGTACAGTGATGAAAGGCAAAATGTCAAAAAAATTTTTTTAAATATTTTTCATTACTTTTTAATATCTCAATTTTTAAATATTATTTTTAGTTTTTTAAATTATGATGTATTTTATTTCTTATATTCAAATCTATCATTATTTCATTTTCCTATCAGTTTTATTTGGCTATATTATTGACTTCAATTTTGAATAAGGTGTGGATCACAGAAGGGTTACAACTGGGGCAGAGGAGGATCATTGGTGTGGGGTGTCAGTGATGGAGAATACACAGGAGGAAGTTCGCCTGGACATACATTTAAGGTATATAAATGTGTTCAGATATTCATGGGCCATTGTCACAGTGGGTGGAGATTCACACAATAACCAAGAGACTACTGAATTCCCATCCTGCAGAGCTCTGCCATGTTCGCTAATGGAGTAGCAACAATCCCCCAAGTGTAGGGGAAATGACTGGTGAAGGAGGATCATCCATTGATGGGACCTTGATATTGATGATGATGCTTGTGAGCATTTGCTTTTGAAATTGAAACTTAGCATAGTGTTGTTGGGTGCCTAAGAGTTGTCTCCTGAGAGCCACCTTTTTGCTCAAAGCCAAAATCAGTATATAAATGCATTACATTCCCCCCAGTGTGGGACATGACTCCTGGGGATGAGCTTCCCTGGCACCGAGGGATTACTACCAACCACCATCTAGCAATGCAACTGGAAAAAGATCTTGAATAAAAAGGGGAAAAGGTAAAGACTAATAAGTTTATATGGCTAAGAGACCTCAAAATGAGTCGGGAGATCATTCCAGAGATAACACTCATGCACAACTCAGCAGGACCTCATAGACTTCCAAATGGGATACTACCCCAAATAGTGAGGCTCCTGAGGGCTCTGGGACACCCAGGTCCTATGGTCAGGGCAGATAGCTCTGGAGTTTGGTTCCTTGCCTGTGGGCCCTACTTTGGAGTTTATGATCCTGAGAATGATAGAGGTGGACTCAGTTATGTCTTCCCTACATATGGTTCATCTGTCCCTTCTATTTGAACCTATACTTCGTGCTGGAGTTGGAAGGTTTACATCCAAGAGACTTGAATCTTTGGGCTGTCCATGTGCCACCTGGGCACTAAGCCTCAGTGGAGGTGCAGCATCTACTCTCCAGTTCATTGGACTCACCCAGGACAACTAACGAGGTGAAGATTGAAAACCAGTATAGCAAGGAAACGAGAGAGTGTACAACTACAAGCAAGAGAGTCCCATCCACTTCGTGTAAGGGTTCAAAGCTGCCTCTCAATTAGAGGTGGAGTGGACATCACAGTCCCAGGATCCTCAGGATTTGGGAGTGAAATATAGACTAGAGTGGACTTACTGGTATTCTACTATAAACTTATTGTGACTCTAGCAATGGAAGAAATTACAACACTGATGTGGAGGCAGTGGCCACTGGAGGCTCTGGGAGTAGGGAGAGGAATAAACAGGTGTAATACGGGGGCTTTTTTGGGATTTGGGTATCATCCTGAATGATATTGCAATGACAGATAAAGGACATTATATATCTTCCTATAAACTACAGAATTGTGTTGGAGGGAATGCAAACTACCTTGTAAACGATAATCCATGCTCAGTGGCAATGCCCTAAAGTGCATTTATCAGTTGCAAGGGAACCTCAATAATATTAAGGGCTGACCTCTCATCAGAAACCATGGAGGCAAGAAGAAAGTGGTATGCTGTATTTAAGGTACTGAAAGAGAAAAACTGCTAGCCACAAATTATCTGGCAAAACTGTACTTTAAAACTTAGGGTGAGTTTAAAATCTCCATAGACAAACAAAACTGAGAGAGTATGTTACCAAAACACCAGAGTTAGAAGAGATACAAAAGTGAATGCTGCAACCTGAAAGGAAAAAACGAGGGCAAGAGAGTTGGAGAAGAGTGTTGAAATGAAGATTATTAGGAAGAGTAAATTAAAGGGTAAAAAGGCAGACAATAGTAAGATATGACAACAGAAAGCCAAAGGTCAAAACGGATGAAATAATGAATGCCTTTACTGTTAATAACATTGAACATTAATGGCTTCAACTCCCCACTCAAAAGACAGAGACTGATAGAGTGGATTAAAAAAATGAGCCACTTATATTCTAGCTACAAAAGACTCATGTCAGACATAAGGACACAACCAGGTTGTGAAAGTGAAAGATTGGAAAAAGATACTTCACGCAAATAGTAACTAAAAAAGAACTGGAGTAACAATACTAATATCGGACAAAACAGATTTTAATGCAAAACTGTTATAAGGGATGAAGAAGGTCATTATTTTATAAAAGGGACAATTCATCTAGAAGAAATAACTATTCTAAATATTTTTGCACCCAATCTGCATGCCCTAAGACACATGAGGCACACACTGGCAAACCTGAGGGGAGAAATAGATATCTCTGTAATAATAGTTGGAGACTTCAATACACCACTCTCAGTGTTGGATAGAACATCTGGACAGAGGATAAGTAAAGAAACAGAGTGGAAAAACAGTAAGAAACAGTGCTTGAGTAATATAATAAATGAACTAGACCTAACAGACATTTATAGAGCATTACACCCCAAAACAGCAGGATATACATTATTTTCATGTGCTCATGGATCCTTCTCCAGGATAGATCATATGTTGGGTTACATGACAGGTCTCAGTAAATTAAAAAAGATGGGAATTTTACAAAACACTTCTCTGATCATAACAGAATGAAGCTGGAAATCAATTATGGATGGAAAAGGGGAAAATTCAATAATATATGGAGATTAAAAAACGTACTCTTAAATAATCAGTGGGTCAAAGAAGAAATTGCAAGAGAATTCTGTAAATATCTTGCAATGAATGAAGATGAGAACACAAAATATCAATCTATGGGACACTGCAAAGACAGTGCTGAGAGGGAACTTTATAGTCATCAATGCTTACATTAAAAAAGAAGAAAGAACTAAATTGAAGATCTAACTGCACACCTTGAAGAACTAGAAAAAGAACAACAAGCTAATCCCAAATCAAGCCAAAAGAAAGAAATATTAAAGATTGGAGCAGAAATAAATGAAATCAAGTACATAAAAACAATAGAGAAAATTAACAAAACCAAAAGTCAGTTCTTTGAGAAGATCAACTAAATTGCTAAACCCTTAGCTAGACTAACAAAGAAATAAAGAGAAGACACAAAGAAAATCGGGAAGAGATCACTGACCCTGCAGAAATAAGATAGATCCTAAGAGAATAATATGAACAACTGTACATCAAAACACTAGAAAATGTAGACGAGGTGGACAAATTCATGGAAACACATGAACAACCTCCACAGACCCTGGAAGAAACAGAAAACCTCAAGAAACCAATCACAAGAGGTTGAAACAATCATCAGAAACCTCCCCAAGATGAAGAGCCCATGACCAGATGCCTTCACAGGTGAATTCTACTAACCATTGAAAGATAATCTAATACCAATGTTTTTCAAGCTCTTCCAAAATATTGAACAGGTAAGAATGCTACCAAACACATTCTATGAAGCCAACATCACCCTAGTATCAAAACCAGAAAAATACATTATGAAAAAAAGAAAACTACAGACCAATTTCTCTAATGAATATAGATGCAAAAATCCTCAAAATTCTTGCAAACCAAATCCAAAAGCACATTAAAAGAATTATACACCGTGATCAAGTTGGTTTTATCCCAGGTATGCAAGTGTGGTTCAACACAAGAAAATCAATTTGTTTAATAAACTCCATTGATAAAGTGAAGAAGAAAACTCATATGATCCTCTCAGTTGATACAGAAAAGGCATTCATCAAAATACAGCATCCTTTCTTGATAAAAACACTCAAAATACAGGAATAGAAGAAAGCTTTCTCAGTATGGCAAAGTGCATATATGAAAAACTTACAGCTAGCATTGTATTCAATGGTGAATGACTGAAAGATTTCCCACTGAGATCAGGAATAAGACAAGGATGCCCATTGTCCCCACTGTTATTCAATATTGTGCTAGAAGTTTTAGCCAGATGAATTTGACTAGATAAAGAAATAAAAGGTACCCAAATAGGAAAGGAAAAAGTAAAACTTTATTCCCTGATGATATGATCCTATATCTAGAAAATCCTGAAAAGTCCACAACAAAGCTTCTACAACTAATAGAGGAAGTTCAGCAAAGTTGGGGGATACAAGATTAATACACAATAATCAATAATGTTTCTATACACTACTGATGACCAACCAACCTTAAGAATAAATCAGGAGGAAAATTCCATTTATAATAATAACCAAAAGAATCAAATATTTAGGAATAAATTTAACCATAAAGGCCATGTATTTAGAAAACTACAAAGCATTGTCAAAGAAAACTGAACAAGACAGTTTCCTGTAAACTGAAAGGGAAACTGTATAGGAAAGTGCAAAGGAAACTGAAGAAGGCAGTTTCCTGGAAACAAAGAATGGAAGGATATTCTTTGTTCATTGACTGGAAGACTAAATATGGTTAAGATGTCAATTCTACCCAAACTGGTTTACAGATTCAAGAAAATTTCAATAAATATACCAATAGCCTTTTTTGCTAAATGGAAAATCCAATTATCAAATTTATTTGGAATGGGAAGGGGCCCCAAATACCTGACAATGTCTTACAAAAGAAGAATGAAGTTGGAGGACTTTCACTTCGTGATTTAAAGCATCTTACTTAGCTACAGAGGTTAAAAAAAAAAAGGCATCATATTGGAATACAGACAGATTGACCAATGGAACTGAATCACGAACTCAGAAATAGATCCTCACATCTACAGTCAACTGATTTTTGATGAGGCTGTCAAGCCCACTCAGCTGGACCAGAATAGTCTATTCAACAAATGTTGCTGGGAGAACTGGATAGCCATTGTATTAGTCAGGTTTCTCTCAGGAAACAGAATCAACAGGAGATATCTGTCAATAATATGAGATTTTAAAAGAGGCTCTCACGCGACCATGGGAATGCACAAGTCCAGGTTCTGCAGGCAGGCTGCAAACCAGGGGCTCCGATGAAAGGTCCTTGATGAGTTTCTGAAGTTCCTGTCCAGCAACGAGCTGAGACATTCTCTCTCAATGTTGAAATCACTTCCCATTTTAAGGCATTCAACTGATTGGATAAAAGCATCACCCATTGATGATGTAATATCCCTGATTGATGCAGATGTAATCAGCCATCCATGCAGTAAACTCACTGGTGACCGAAGTCCATAAATGCTCTTGTATTACAATTAGCCCAGTGCTTGCTGGAACAAACACCTGGAAACAATTACCTAGCTGAGTTGACACTTTAACCTAACCATCACAGTCCACCCCTTGTCAACTTGGCAGTCATACACATTACCCTAAACCATACTTAGTCTCTAAGTAAAAACAATAACAAACAAGCATACATATATATTTCCACCTAACAATATTCAACTCCCCTTCAAACAACCAGAAACATATTAATTCCCCACAGAATAGGGTACAAGTCCTTGGGTAATATTCACGCTTAAACTTGACATCCTTAAATATTATGACATGGAATTAATACAACTTTTCATATGATAGGGGAAAAGGTTGGGGAAGAAAACAAGAAATTCATTTTGTGTACATATGCAATCATACTTATAATGAAACAAGGAAGAAGGGTTCTTGACTTTACAGTCCTTGTTTCTGTAACTGGTCACGTGGTCGAAGTTCATATTTATCACTACCTTGTTCCACTACACATTCCATCTTCCCATTACCTTCAGCAAGCACTTCAGCTGGCTGTGGTTCTTTGTCTGTTGGGGTGACCCAAACTTTCATTCCCAAAGATTCTGGGCCAATGTTAGTCCTGCTTGAATTGGTTTGTTGCAATTTTCCATTGAGTTTAATCACAGGGCATGGCAGTACTAGGAGATACCCTGGAGGATTTCCTGCATTCCAGGCAAACTCTTCTTTACCCCCATTATGTAGATGTAGTCCTATTTCCCCTTGATAGTCAGGATCAATTACCCCAGCCAGTACAGTAATTCTCTTCTTTGCCTGTTGATTCACAGATAAGAGGAGCCCAAAGTGGCCAGGTGGCAGTCTTAACTTTCATTTCAATGGAATCTTTGTTATGTTCCCTGGTGGCAGCACTCCTCCTTTTGGAACTAAAACCTGTAGACCAGCAGAGCTTAAGGTTGCAGGGAGAGGAAGCAAAAATTTTCCTAGTGGGTCACTAGGGGTAATAGTGAGTGGTGCCACTTCCATTTCTACCCCTTGATTCCTGGACCCATGAATCCTGGCTATGGGAGAAACAGCACCTTAGAGAGGATGCTGATTCTGAGCATATACAGCCTCCTGGAGAACATTGCCCCAGGCCTGCAAGGTATTGCCACCATAATTGAGTCTTCAGAAGGCCATTCCACCGTTCTATTAATCCAGCTGTTTCAGAGTGATGTGGAACATGGTAAGACCAGTGAATTCCATGGGCATGTGCCCATTCCCACACACCATTTGCTGTGAAATGGGTTCCTTGATCAGAAGCAATGCTGTGTGGAATGCCATGGCGGTAGATAAGAAATTTGGTAAGTCCACGGATGGTAGTTTTAAAAGAAAAATTGTGTGCCAGAAATGCAAACCCATAGCCAGAGTATGTGTCTATTCCAGTTAAAACAAATTGCTGCCCCTTCATGGTGGATGTGGCCCAATATAGTCAACCTGCCACCAGGTAGTATGCTGGCCACCTTGAGGAATGTTGCCATATCGGGGGCTGAGTGTGGGTCTCTGCTGCTGGCAGATTGGGCATTCAGCAGTGGCTATAGCCAAGTCAGCCTCAGTGAGGGGAATTCCATGTTGCTGAGCCCATGCATAACCTCCATCCCTACTTCCATGGCCACTTTGTTCATGAGCCCATTGGGCAATGACAGGAGTGGCTGGGGAAAGAGGCTGAGTATTAGCCACAGAGTGGGTCGTCTTATTCACTTATTATTAAACTCCTCCTCTGCTGAAGTCACCCTGTGGTGAGCATTCACATGATACACAAATATGTTCATGTTTTTTGCCTGCTCAGAAAGCTCTATCCACATAGCTCTTCCCCAGACCTCCTTGTCACCAATTTTCTAATCATGTTCCTTCCAAGTCCCTGACTATCCAGCCAAACCATTGGCAACAGCCCATGAATCAATGTACAAATGCACTGCTGGCCATTTCTTCTTCCAAGCAAAAGGAACGAATAGATGCACTGCTCGAAGCTCTGCCCACTGGGAAAATTTGCCCTCACCCCTGTCCTTCAAAGATGTCTCAGAAAAGGACTGCAGTGCCACAGCTGTCCACTTTCAGGGGTTACCTGCATATTGTGCAGAACAATCTGTTAACCAGGCCGAAGATTTCTCATCCTCAGTCAGCTGATTGTAAGAGACTCCCCAAGAGGCCAAAGCTGTGGGCTGGGAAAGGGAAGGTAACATGGCAGGGGTGGTGACCACGGGCATTTGGGCTACTTCCTCATGTAAATTACTTGTGCCTTCAGGACCTGCTTGAGCCCTATCTCGTATATACCATTTCCACTTTATTATGGAGTGCTGCTGTGCATGCCCAACTTTATGGTTTGCTGGGTCAGACAATACCAAGCTCATGATAGGCAACTCAGGTCTCATGGTAACTTGATGGCCCATGGTTAAGCATTCAGTCCCTACTAAGGCCCAGTAGCAAGCAAAAAGCTGCTTCTCAAAAGAGGAGTAGTTATCTGCAGAGGATGGCAAGGCTTTGCTCCAAAATCCTAAGGGTCTGTGTTGTGATTCCCCTATAGGGTCCTGCCAAACGCTCCAGAGAGTATATCTATTTGCCATTGAAATTTTCAGCACCATTGGATCTGCTGGCTCACATGGTCCAAGTGGTAGTGCAGCTTGCACAGCAGCCTGGACCTGTCACAGGGCTTCCTCTTGTTCCAGTCCCCAATCAAAACTAGCAGCTTTTCTGGCCACTTGGTAAATGGGCCGGTGTAGCACACCCAAATGAGGAAT
This sequence comes from Cabassous unicinctus, assembly GCA_029593785.1. Taxonomy (NCBI): domain Eukaryota; kingdom Metazoa; phylum Chordata; class Mammalia; order Cingulata; family Chlamyphoridae; genus Cabassous; species Cabassous unicinctus. The sequence continues at coordinate 9,901 of JAQZBX010045357.1, read as the reverse complement.
GTGTTGTCTCAGAAATCAAAAGAGGCCAATTAAGCATTGTGCCTCCTTTTTGTTCGTAGGAGGGGCCAGGTGCAACAGCTTATCCTTTACTTTAAAAGGGATATCTCGACAGGCTCCACATCACCGGACACATAGAAATTTCAATGAGGTGGAAGTACCCTGTATTTTTGTTGGATTTATCTCCCATCCTGTCTCACGCAAATGTCTTACCAATAAATCTAGAGTCTTTGCTACTTCTTGCTCAGTAGGTCCTATCAACATTATATCATCAATATAATGGACCAGTGTGATATCTCATAGGAGGGAGAGAGGATCAAGGTCACTGTGGACAATATTATGACATAGGGCTGGAGAGTCAATATACCCCTGAGACAAGACATTGAAGGTATACTTCTGGCCTTGCCAGCTGAAAGCAAACTGTTTCTGGTGGTCCTTACTAATGGCAATTGAGAATAAAGCATTTGCCAGATCAACACTTGCATACCGGGTACCAGGGGAAGTTTTGATTTGCTCAAGCAATGATGCTTCTCCTCCTTTTTACCAACATCTAAATGTTGGATTCCCTAGGGTTCAGTGTTCCAATACCACAATTTTAAATAAATTCCATTTACTGCCTGATAAATATGTCTCATAGAAACCTCTTTCTGAAACTGTGGATTCATATGTCCACCTCCTAAATTTGATCTTCACTTTTATGTCTAGTAGGCAGCTCAAACTCAAAATATTGAAAAATTAAGAAAATAATTTTTCTCCTCTCAGCTCTACTTTCTTACAGTGTTCCCATCTTGGAATTTTTTCACCAGTAATCCAGATAATTGCCCCAGACCTGAAGTCATCCTTGTCTCTTCTCTTTCTCTCATATTGCATTTGTAATCCTTCAGCAAACCCTGTTTGCTGTTATTTGAAAATGTATCTAGAATTCTTCCACCCCTCACCACAGTCTTCTGGAAGAAAGCATCACCTTGGAGTTCTCGTAGCTTCAGAAATGTGAGCCACCATATTCTTATTGCTTAAGCCAACCCATTGCATGGTATTTGTTTTGGCAGCCCAAAACTTACACACTCTTGAATAGTATTTTCTCCACCTGTTGCCCAGAAGAATCCTCTTAAACATACTCCATAACTCACTTGCTCAAAATTGCCCCATGACTGTTGATTACACAATAAATTAGAAAGTCTTCACTGCCCTACCAAGACCTCCATGATCAGTCTTATTGTTACTTCTGTGACTTCACTTTCTTCTGCATTTCACATCAGTTATTCCACTGGAGCCATACTGTGTTACTTGCTTTGCCTTAAACACAGCAAACTCCTCTCACACAAGATCTTTGCCCTACCTCCATATATTCAAATAGATTATTCATTTCACTTCTTGAAGTCCCTTTGTCAAAATTGAGCCTGGTTACTCTTTAAAACATCTGAAAGAATGGGAAACAAATTACTTAATTAAATCTAAACAAATTATTATCTTCAATGATTACTGCATTGTAGTTAGGAGGAGTGGGTTGTTTGGAAGAGTTAAGTTTCTTTTTTGGCTTAGTGGAACAATATACAGGATGATGAATTCTAGATATTGATTGAAAAGAATATAATATTAAGTATATGTTAAAAGAGTTAAAGGAACCACATCAAAAACAGAAATTGAGTATTTTTCAATTAGAGGAAAAGAATAAGAATAAAGAAAACTCCATCAATCCAGTACAAGCCAGGATGAAGGAAGGAAAGATGGAATAAAGATGGATGAAAGGAAGAAATCAGTAAATAAGAAGCAAGGTAAAAATACAACAACAGTATGAAATGACTGGAATAAATGCAAATATATTAATAATCACAATATTTAAAATAGATTTGAAATATATGTTGTTGTTTTTTTAAGTTGAAAGAAAGGCTCACAGGCAAAGAAGACTCCCTTAAACATAGTGCTTGGGAAGCTTAATATCCTGGACCCCCCTTTTAACAGCTTGTGAGAATGGTATTACATATCTCTTCCCAGCTCCATGTCCATGTTGATTGGTTGAAATTGGCCACAGTAGGAGTACTTGTACCACAGAAATTGACAAACATTTCAAACCAGGCCCTTCTTTTTCACATAACTGAATATATACCAGATAAAGGCTAACGAAAAGAAAATACAGTAATGCTATTCTGAGACAAAATAGAATTGAAGGCAAAAATTATAAGGAAGGACAAAAAAATCTTGCATGGTTCTCAAGGAAAACATAAAAATCTTTAAGTACCTGACAAAATGTTAAGCAAAATTTGAGGAAATATAAAAAAAAAATTGATGAATCTATAGGTGTATTTATTGTCCTGTAGTATATTTAATATCTACTATTTTCAGAAATCAACAATTCATGTAGAAAACATGTAAGTCTACTTTCTTTTCAAACCCATATGAAATATTCACAAAAACTCCTTAAATCTTTTTTTTTTCTTAAAGATCCATTTATTCTATTTATCTATCCCCCCCTTGCTGCTTGTGCTGCTGTGTCCATTTGCTGGAATGTCTTCTCTGTGTCTGCTTATCTCCCCCTTGCTGTGAGGTCCTGCCGCATCAGCCCACTGTGCCGCGTGAGCCGGCCTGCCCTCACAAGGAGGTGCCGGGAAGCGAACCCGGGGCCTCTCATATGGTAAACGGGTGCTCTATCCATTGCACCACACCCGCTTCCTGCCGTGAGGTTGCTGCATCAGCCCACCGCACTCTCAGGCCGGCGTGCCCTCACAATGAGGCCTCGGGACGTGAACCCGGGCCTCCCATATGGTAAACAGGGGCTCTATCCACTGAGCCACACCCGCTTCCCTCCTTAAATCTTAAGACCCAAAGTTCAACAAGTCAAAAATGTAAAAATCGTATAGGCCATTTTCTCTGACTATGGTGTAATACAACTATAGTTTAACAAAATAGGTAGCCCAAAACTCTATCCACTTACATATTCTAAACCCTTATATGTGATTTTGGTCAAGGAGAAAATAAAAACCTAGTTTATGAACTGTTTCAAAATGAACAAGAGTAAGAGTATCATCAAAACATTTGAATTCAGCCGAAACTCAACTTTCAACTGAAGATTCTAGGAGAGGAAAACAAACTCAAAATATTAAGTGGCCTTAATAAAGATAAATGAAAAAAATCAAAATATAAAATGAGAATGAATTGTTGCATGGGAATTCCACGCATGTGTATGATTGCTTTTTAAGTTCATAATCTCTCTAATAAAAATATACTAAAAATTAAAAATAAATAAAAATTTAAAAATGCATTGAGCAATAAGAAAAAGTTTGATATTTTTAAAAGATCAATAAAAAAGAAAAAATGGTCATATGACTTTTTAAAAAGGAAAAAAGAGTCAGTTTATGGCACTGGGAGTAAGTAAAAGGACATAGATACTTTAAAAATCGTAAGAGAATATCATGTAACGCCTTATGTCAATAAACTGAAAAACCTCAACAAAATGAATGATATTCTAAGAAAATATAAATTACCAACACTGACTCAAGATAATTTAGAAAACCTGAATGTACAAAAAACAGTAAAATAAATTATGAGGTTTCAACAAAAACTATAAATGCACATCAATGGAAGTATGTTTTATGTACAATACAGGAATTTATTTTTATAGAATACATATAATGAACATGTACTTAATGTAATACAGAATGGATGAGTTAGAGCTACATATACTTAAATCACAAAAATCTCTGAACTATGATGAGTGCAAAAACTATAAAATGATGTTTACAGTATAGTACCAGTATATAAAATATTAATATGCCATGCTGTATATTATTGTTATATACATATATAGTCATAGTATATAAGCATGAGAATGATAAACCCAGTTAAGGACAGTTGTGAAAGGTAAGGGATGGATAGGAAAAGAAGTAAATGTGTTTAGGAAGGAGTACACAGGAATCTTAAACCATATGTATAAAGCATTTTTCTTTATAAATATACACAAATGGCAAAATATTAGTATTTATTAGATCTCCATGATGGAGGCAGGGATGTTTATGTTACTTTTTGAACCTATGTATGTATTTGAAATATTTCATAATTTAAGAGATAGAGCAGTCCCACAAAATTTTATATATGCCTTCAAGGAACAGGTAGTTCTCATGATATATAATCTTTATACAAGCTTTCAAATATAGAAAACTCTTACAAATTATTTTATGAGTTTATGTTAACCCTGAAACCAGCATCACACAAAGATTTTGTGTAAGAAAAAAGAAAAGGCTAATCTCACTCATGAACATAGAAGCAGAATTCCTAAATTGTTATCAAATAAAATCCACCATCATACTAAAAATATCATAATTATGAAACAATAAAGGTTATTCCAGAAATGCTGGGGTTGCTATATATATGATAATCTATTATTTAGTTAGCAAAATTGATAAATTTAAATAGAAAACCTTTGAGTCATCTCAATAGATGCAGAAAAAAATACCCTGAAATAAACCTTTTAAGAAATGCAAAAAAACCCAGACCTATAAAGAGGACTGTAATGTATCATTGAAACACATAAACAGAGCTGAATAAATGGAGAGATACAGTATTCTGAATGAGAAAAATCAGTGTTGTAAATATGAGTGTTCATTCCAATGTTAATCTATAATGCCAGTGCAGTTTCATATCCTAACAAGGTGATTCCAAAAAATAAATGAAAGAGAAAAGGTACGAAGATGCCAAAAACAATGAGGAGAAGAATGGATGTGCAATGAGGATTTTACCTAACAAACCTCAAAATGTACTGTTAAGACTATTACATATAAAACAGCATTATTGGTGCACAAGTAGATGAATAGAGCATTGGAACAGAAGAGGGAATTCAGAAAACAGACTCATTTAAATGGAAATGGAGAACATAAAGTTTGCATTTCACATTTGAAATTAGTGTACATGTAAAGTATTCAATAATAGCATTGGAGAAAATACTCTCCATTTAGGAAATAATAACATGGTTAGATATATGTCTCACACAGCCCACAAATATTAATTATAGATTGGTTGAAAAACCAAGAGTGAAAAAAAATGGTTAAAGCATTACAAATTTTTTTAATAATCTTTGGAGAGTAAAAAAAAATCCATAATTACAGCCTAAAATATGAAATATATAAAGGACACAACTAAAAACCATCTTAAAAACAATAACTGTGGGGAAAAGATACTATAAATAAAGTTAAAAGCCTAATGACAGCCTGAGAGTATATTTATACATATATAACAGTGAAATGAAATCTATCTCTCCATCTATCTATATCTTTCTATTTATTTCTCAAGGATTCTTACAAATCAATGAAAAAAATGACAAATACCCCAGTAGAAATAAGGGCAAATAAATATAAATTCCCTGAAGAAGAAAAAAATAGCCAATAAACATACTGAAAAGATGTTCAACCTTAGTAGGAATCCAGGAGATGCAAAATAAGTAAAATTAAAGATATCTTGCCTATTCAATATCAGACTGAAAAACTAAAAAAGATATATGAAGATGTATAAAATCCAAAATTGACAAGCATCTATGGAAATAAGTGTTTTGGATGAGAGTGTAATCAAGTACAACATTTTGGAGAGCAACATGGCAGTTTCTGCCATAACATAAAATGCATTTATTCTGACAGATGAGTAATATTCCATTGAGTGTATATGTTTATCCATTCATCTGTTGATGGACATTTGAGTTATTTCCAACTTTTGGCAATAGTGAATAATGACATTATGAATATTGGTGTGCATATCTCTGTTCATGTCCTTGCTTTCAATTCTGGGTATATACCCAGAAGTGAGATTGCTGGATCATATGGCAGTTCTATAATTAGCTTCCTGAGGAAGTGTCAAACTGTCCTCCATGATGACTGCACCATTCTACATCCCCACAAGCATTGGTTAAGGTTTCCCATTCCTCCACATCCTCTCCAACCCTTGTAGTACTCTGTTTTTTAATAGCTGTCAGTCTAGTGGGTGTAAGATGATATCTCAGTGTAGTTTTGATTTGCCTTTCCCTAATAGCTAGTGATGTTGGGCAACTTTTCATGTGCTTTTTAGCCATTTGTATTTCTTCTTTGGAGATGTGTCTATTCAAATCACTTGCCCATTTTTGAATAGGTATTTTGTCTTTATATTTTTGAGGTGGTAGGATTTCTTTATATATGCTGGGTATTAGACCCCTATCAGATATATAGTAACCAAATATTTTCTCCCATTGACTAGGCTACCTTTCCACTTTCTGGACAAACTCCTTTGAGGTGCAAAATTTTTTAATTTTGAGGAGGTCAAATTTATTTCTTTTTTCTTTCATTAGCTGTGCTTTGGGTACAAAGTTCATTAAACCATTTCTTAATAGAAGATCCTGTAGATGATTTCCAATATTATCTTCCAAGATCTTTATGGTCTTTGCTCTTATATTTAAATCTTTAATCCATCTAGAGTTAATTTTTTATAAGGTATGAGATGGTGTTGTTCTCTCATTCTTTTGGATATGGATATATCCAAGCACCATTTTTTGAAGAGGCCATTCTCTCCCAGTTGAATGGCTTGGTGGGCTTGTCAAATATCAGTTGACTGTTTATGTGAGGATCTGTATCAGAATTCTCAATTCAGTTCCATTGGCCACTATGTCTATCCTTGTGTCAATATCATGCAGTTTTGACCACTCTAGCTTTGTAGTATGTTTTAAAGTCAGGTAATGTTTTTCCTCTGATTTCATTTTTCTTTTCCAATATGTCTTTGGTTATTCAGAGCCTCTTGACCTTCCAAATAAATTTAATAGCCCTTCCAAATCAGTAAAAAATGCTGTGGTAGCTTTTATTGGGATTGCATGAAATCTGTAAATCAGTTTGGGTAGGATAGACATCTTAATGATGTTTAGTCATCCTATCCATGAACAGGAAATATTCTTCCATTTACACAGGTCTTTGATTTCCTTTAACAGTGTTGTGTAGTTTTCTGTTTACAAGTCATTTACATCTTTAGTTAATGTATTACCAGATACTTGATTTTTAGTTGCTATTGTAAATGGGATGTTTTTCTTGATTTCATCTTCGGATTGCTTGTTATTTGGTATACAGAAATCTACTGATTTTTGCACATTGATCTTATAAACTGCACTTTACTGAGCTCATTTGTAAGTTCTAGAAGCTTTGTTGCAGATTTCTCAGGTTTTTCAATGTATAGGACCGTGTCATCTACAAATAGTGAAATTTTTACTTTTTCCTTTCCAGTCTGGATGCCGTTTACATCTTTTTCTTGTCTAAGTGCTCAAGCAAATACTTGTAACACAATGTTAAATAAAAATGGTGAAAGTGAACATACTTGTCTTGTTCTGGACATTAGTGGGAAAGGTTTTAGGGTTTCACCATTGGATATGTTAGCTGTGGGTTTTTCATATATACCCTTTATCATGTTTTGGAAGTTTCCTACTATTCCTATCTTTGGAAATGCATTTATCAGGAAAGGATGCTGTATTTTGTCGAACGCTTCTTCTGCATCTATAGAGATGATCATGTGATGTTTTTCTTCCAATTTGTTTATGTGGTGTATTACATTCATTGATTTTCTTATGTTGATCCATCCTTGCATACCAGGGATGAAACCCACTTGGTCATGGTGTATAATTCATTTGATGTGTTGTTGAATATGACTAGCAAGTACTTTGTTGAAGATTTTAGCATCTAGGTTCATTAGCGAGATTCGTCTATAGTTTTCTTTTATGGTAGTGTCTTTGTCTTTGGTATTAGGGTGATATTGGCATCATTTCCTCTAAATTATCCATCTTGTTGGCATATAATTTTTCAAAAGTATCCTCTTATGATACTTTCTATTCCTGTGAGGTCAGTGGTGATAACCCCTTCCTCATTTCTTATTTTGTGTTTTTGCGTCCTCTCTCTCTCTCTTTTTTTGTGTTTGTTAGTCTATCTAAGGGTTTGTCAATTTTATTAATCTCAAAGAACCAGTTTTCGGGGTTTGTTTGTTTTTTTCTAGTGCTTTATTTTTTTCAATTTCATTTAGCTTTTTTCTAATCATTGTTATTTCCTTCTTTCTACTTGCTTCAGGGTTAGTTTGTAGTTCTTTTTTAATTCCTCCTGATGTGCAATTAGGTCTTTGATTTTAGCTCTCTTTTTTTAATGTAGGCATTTATGGCTATGAATTTCCCTCTCAGCACTGCTTTTGCTGAATCACATAGGTTTTGCTATGTTGTTTTGTCATTTTTGTTTGTTTCAAGGTAGTTACTGATTTCTTTTGGAATTTCCTCCTTGACCCACTGATTATTGTCTAAGAGTGTGTTTTTTCAACTTACATATCTTTGTGCCTAATCTGCTTCTCTTCACCTTACTGGTTTCCAGCTTCATTCCATTGTGGTCAGAGAAATTACTTTGTAAAATTTCAAACTTTCTGAGTTTATTGAGAGTTGTTTTGTGGCTTATCATGTGGTCTATCCTGAAGAATGATCCATGTGCACTTGAGAACAATGTATAACCTGCTGTATTTGTGTGTAATGTTCTGGTTATGTCTGTTAGGTCCAGATCATCTAATGTATTATTCAAAGTCTTAGTTTCTTTATTGATTCTCTGTCAAGATGTTCTGTCTAATGGTGATAGTGGTGTATTAAAGTTCCCCACTATAATTGTAGAGGCATCTATTTCTCCATTTACTTTTTTCAATATTTTCCTTATGTATTTTGAGGTTAAATGCTTGAATGCTTAAATATTTATGATTGTTCTTTCTTCTTGAGATATATGCACACCAATATTCATAGTGACATTATTCACTATTGCCAAAAGTTGGAAACAACCCAAATACCCTTCAACAGATGAGTGGATAAGCAAAGTCTTGTATATACATACAATGGAATATTACTCAACTGAAGAAGGAATGCAGTATTAACACATGGGATAACATAGATGAATCTTGAAGATCTTACGTTGAATGAAGCAAGCCAGGCACTGTAGGACAAATATTACATGACCTCACTGATATGAATTAAGCAAATTAAGCAAGCTCACAGAGCTAGAGTCTGTAAGATAGGTTTACAGGAGAAAGAAAGTGAGAAGAAGGTTGTCAGCCAAGGCCCATATGGGCAAAATCTATGCTAATTTGGAAGTGTTTAGTTTGCAGTGAATGGGCATGACAGTGGTGTGGTGGTGCTATTGGGTTGGGCAGTATTGGTTTGTGAGGGGGTAGATTGGGGAGAGTGGGTTGAACTGTTCAGGGAACTGGGTGGAGGGTTGGTGGAGGGTGCAAGTGAACTCTGGGGATTTATGGGTATGTGATTGGAACTAAAATATTAGAAATGTTCTTTTGGCAAATAGAGCAGGGGAGCATTGCTGGCTTAGGGTATTGGATATGGGGGCAAGTGGGACAGGGTGCACCTGGGGCAGGCTTCTAGGGAGTTTGTGAGTGTTCCTACTGTCATAGTGTGGTGTATCAGTGGGTGGAGATCCACCCAATGAGTGGGAAGTTATTGGATTTCAATCCTGTGGAGTCCTGCTATGTTCTAAAATAGAGTGGTGGGAGTCTCTTGAGAGCATAGGGAGTGCCTAATAGTGGAGGAAGGCCAGTATGTCAAGCCCTCAATGTTGTTGCAGGTAACTATGAATCTTGTTCTTTAAGCAGTGAAGCTCGGTGGTTGCTGTGGGTCCTGAGGGGAGTGGGAAGGAGGAATATAATAGATGGAACATGGGGTATTTTGGGGGCAATGGAAGTGTTCTACATGATCTTGCAATGATGGATAGAGGTCATGTTAAATTTCATCAAAATTTATAAAAGTGCATGATCCAAAATGTAAGCCATAATGTCAATCATTGACCATGGTTAGTGTGAATGTTTCAGTATTTGACATCAATTGTAACAAATATACCATCCATATGTAAAATGTTATTAATAGGGGATAGGGGAAAAGGGG
>JAQZBX010045356.1:0-11160 GCA_029593785.1 Cabassous unicinctus | reverse complement strand
ACAATTCTGTTTCTGTGCAGATAAACTAATGGCCAGCTTTGCTAAATATAATATTACCATATGTGACTGTTCTTAAATGTTTGATTAACTCCTTTACAGTGTAAACCTCTATATTCAGGAAGATTGAAGCTAAGCCTAATATCAACTCTTGGGTAGAACGCTGGTTTGTCCACATGTAATAAACCTAGTTCCTCTGTATGTATTCAGTCATCCCACCCATGACTTCAGATGTCAACTTTTGTTGTGGAGATCCCTGTTTCCTTTTGAATGAAATCCAGATACATTTCTCTGGACTTTCAAGCCTTTAACCAACTTTAATCACCAGAGCCATTGCCAGGGTAGGGAAAATCTGGCAATCTACACTGCATCCTGTGTATGTCAGGAGATACCATGTTTCTGCAGGACTCAGGAAGGCAGCAGGTAAGGGAGAATGAAATGGCTCCCTGCTAATGCTAGAAGGACCAGAGGATTCTCTGCATACATGGATTTATAGCTTGTCCCCTAGGATCACAAAAGCAAAGCCGAGAGGCCCTTTCCTACTTCCAGCTGTCAATTGCGGCCAAGACTTCTTGTGTGATAAACTTTCCCAAGCAAAGTTGCCCTTAACATTCTTTGTAACTTAATTTTACCTGTACCATAATATTGGAGTGACAAAGTACAGAGTATTCTGCTCTAGGTCTTACCGATCTCTTGGAATAGTCCTGAACCACCCCTCACACCATAGGGCACTAGTTGCTTTTTTTATCTATAGCATCCACAGGATTCTCCAGGACAAGCAGGCAGACCTGCTTGGCTGCTTCCATATTCAATAAGTGCTTTCTCATCCCTGGGCTTCAGCACATACTACCTCCCTCCCTACACCTTGCTTTTCCTTTCTTTTCTGTCAATATTCAACTTCTCTTCCTTCAAAACATGTTTCAAAATCCAGCTCCTCATGGAAACTCACTTTAATTAATTCCTCTTCAACCACCTCTTCATCCTCTATGCTCTAAGAGCTGAGGTATAATTTGAGGATCAGAGGAATTATTAATGGTAATATTAACTATTTATTGAATTTTTGTCACGTACCAGTTGCTATATTATATATTTTATATGAAGGCTCCCTAATCCTCATACCCTGAGAAGCGGGAATTATTATCCCTAATTTACAGAGGGCGAAATTGAGGCTGGAGTGACTCGTTCAAGGTCACACAGCTACTAAATGGCAAATCCAGGACCCAAACAATGATTTATCTAGCTGCAAAGCCTGCACTCCTCTCACAGCAAATACTTGCTGTGGGGCTGCATTGGATTGATGGGGACTTCCTCTGTATCTCCCTCCACCACCATCACCAAAAAAAATGTATGCTTCTCTTGTGTATCCTCAGTATGCTTGTTGAATTGAGTTGAACAGCTTAAAGCCAGAAAACACATCTCCAATTTTTTTAAATATATTCCATCCTTGTGCTCAGCACATAAGGTAATCATTAAATGTTAATGACTAAGTGAAATGGAATAAAATCAGTGTTGTAGTAGCCATTTTTAAGCTTTAAGAGTTTAAATGTGCAGCCCATACACAATACCACAGCTGGGAGCGCCATATTGCCATTAAGCCAGAAGGTGGATTCACAGGATGGGAACATTGAAAACAGACATCACAGGAATGGTTAAGTCAGATTTCCAAACCACTTTCTACAAGTAGGTACTGCTTTCTCCTCATAATAATTTCACAATGATTAGCCTGCTAGGTGAGAAATCCCAGGCAAAAACCTGCATGTCAGAGCAGTTTAGAATCACTCCTAAAGAATTGGGTCAGTATTTGAGGTGATATGCACAACAAGTAGAGTCATTTCTATCTAGCTGGTCAAAAACGTAGGAGAACTGCCATCCAGATTTCTATAATGGGTTTTATCTTTCAGGATGGATGCCTTTGTTCTTATAATTAGATTGATGAAATGCAATCTTGCATTCCAACACATGGATATCAAAATGTGTATTTGGTGAGGAAGAGTGTCTTACTACCGAATTCTGCTTCCTTTTGCCTTCTTTGCTCATAGCACAAATTTTCCTACTTTTTGCCAAACCCTCACTATGTCGCTTTTTAACTTAATTAAATATATAGGCAATTACTGACACCATCTGTCTTCATAGAAAAAGAACAAGAAGTGACACAAAAGACTGGGATTCTGAAAGGATATTTAGCAAACAAGATCTTCTATCTCCAGTACAGTAATATTGATTTTATAGGAGCCCTTCTGTTATTTTAAATCATATGTTTTTTTTCTAAATAGTGAACTTGAGTTCTACTTAAAATGTGGTAGCTTTTGGTATGATTTTTTTAAAAAAGAAAATATCAAGCAATCCATTGCTTTTTCAGTAAAACAAAACTTAAACACGTCATTGAACATCTGTTACTAGTACAGTCTAACACAGCACTTAAAATCCTTTAAAACCCTGAAAACCTTTATAAAGTTTCATGAATCTTTTGCATAAATAGAATGGTTTTAACAATATATATATATTCCTTTAAACATATATTTTGCTTTCTTAAATGTAATATTCTTTGTGTTTTCCATTGTTCCAAGCCCTGATAAATAAATAAAATATCTCTCGCCTCTCAGAGAGTCGGCTCCTCCTCTATCATGTCACATTCCTAGCCCATCGGAGAGCACCTATCTAACTATGTCTGTTTTTCAGCCTCTTTAGATATTTCCACAAATGTCTTGATATGGAAATGATATTAAACCAATCCGTTGACACTTGACCAGGCTAAGTTAGGGACCAATACAAAGTACAAGTCCAAATAAACTAATGAAATTTACCCTCCATGGAGGAGCATAGGCAGGAAATATAAAGGAATTATAGAAAAGAGTCACATGTGGCTACAAGAAGAGCATGGGGTTCCCCTGACACTGGCAATTAACACCACGGAAGACCACTCTGTCCCCCCCATAGCTCTTCCCTGGACTAGAAGGAGCACGTTTTGAACCCCATGTGGTAGCAACTAAGTGCCCTACCCCTGTGAAAAGGAGAAGTTTAGTGAAGGGTCCTAGCCCCAATCAGTGCAGCAGAGTTTGCCTCCCCTTCCTGTTTCCTCGACAGCTCTGGTAAACCAGAATGTTTTGTAAAGAACAACCTCAGTTACAGAATGTGTAAGCAAGAAACAGGCCTTCTAGAGCTATGGCCTTGGAGTTGGTCTAGTCTAATTCCCTCAAACCTAGAGGAGGCATGAAGTTCCAAGAGGGGAAGAGACATGACTAGGAGCAGAGTTCAAGCCAGAGCTCAGATCTCTTGATTTCAAGTCCAAGGCAAGTGTTTTCTACACTTGGGGAATTCTTAGAGAGAAGAATTAGATCAAGAGCAAGGAGCTCTCGTATTCCTATCTTCATCCTGCACAGCACTCCTGATAAAAGCAATGCTCAATAAATATTTGTTTAAAAGACTATTCACAGGACTCTTCTCCAATGAGTAGGATATGGATTGAATTGTGTACCCCAGTTTGGACATGTTCTTGGGTCTTGGTCCACATTCTGATGGGTGTGAACCCATTGTAAATAAGATTTCTTCAAGATGTTACTTCAGCTAAGGTGTGGTTCAATTGAATCAGGTTGGGCTTTAATCCGGATGACTGGAGTCCTTTATAAGCAGAGTGAAAGTCAGATGTGAGAGAAGCCATGGGGAGCAGACAGAAGCTGGAAGCTAACGGAACCCGGAAGAGGAAAGAGAAGATGCCACCATGTACATTGCCATGTGGCAGAAAAGCCAAGGAAAAAAGATGGCCAGCAGCCAGTCCAAGAACACCACAGTCTTCTGGGAGAAAGCATCACTTTGTTTTCTTCTAGCCTCAAAACCAGGGGTCAATAAATTCCCATTGTTTAAGCCAACCCTTTGTTTGATATTTGTTTAGCAGCTGGAAAACTAATAAAGAGGGCTATGTAACAAGAGCTCTTCTGCTTTGAAAACCCACACAAAACCCTTTTCAATATCATTTGTAGTATGATTAAAAGGAGCACTTATGAATTAAACAAATCATTCACCAGCCCTGACATTTATAGCATGAAAATTAAAGGAGAGTAACTATATACAGTATGGGATTACTATATTGAATTACCAAGGAAGAACCATATATAATTACTAGTCCTGGAAACCTATAATAGGTTATAAAAATTGAGTTTTCATGTTTATTGCAGTTTAGTGCTTAATACCAAAATAAGAGAGTGGTCTTCCAAAATTTCATAATAAAAAAGTAAGGCAGTACTTTTTCTAAAATAAAAAGAAATAAAGATGTAATTCTATACCTTTAAGAATATAAATAATATCATTTAGGCTATCATTCTTGAAGGGCAGTAAAGGAAGATCAGAAATTTATAAAGTTAGTGGGAAAAAACTTGGAAATGAAAAGATTGTGGTGGTGGTGTTTTTTTAACTTAGTAAAAAAAAATATAAATACAGCTGCTGCTCATTTAGTTTTAAATTTCAAGATTTTCCCTTTTGGATTCCGAAATTAATTTTGAATGTAGTTTCTGCACATCCTGAAGGAATTTCCAGGGTTACAGAGATGCTTCTGGCAGTCTAAAGAAACTGGGCTCTTAATGCCAGTAATGAGACAGGAGTCACAGAAAGAGCTGGTCTTTGGTCTCAGCTACACCCCTAATTGTGTGACCTGAGTAAGTCTTTTCACCTCATGCATAAAATGAAGAGGTGGGAATGAGGGAAGTCATTCTAAGTCAGCCAGGACAGGCCGCTAAAGACCTTTCTGGGTCTTAAACCAGAGATTTCACTTACTCGTTGTCATATCAAACATATTAAAATGCACCCACATCCCACATGGAATGTGATTTAGACATAAATGTATGAGTTGGGTTGCACTTAATTGACTTGTTCCATTTTGTTGATAATTTTTAAGCATGTGTTATTATTATTTTGCAGTTTTCTTTTCATATTTGGGAGCCAGTAATATTTTTTGCAGAATCCAACCATTTTGGAGGCCTTTGAAAATCATGGCGGTACTAGGCATGATGACTACCAGGCCCTGAGTGCTAAGTGGCTGGACCCAGCTCCCCTGCTGCCCCTGGCCCCTGTGACTCCAAAGGCCCAATATAAGGCAGTGCCTAAGGTGGGTGGCACAGAGCGTGGAGCAGAGATTTAAGTCATGCCCAGAAGGGTAAATAGGATCAATGGAGACAGAGGGGAAGGCCTCCAAGATGAAACAAAGGGTGTCGATTGTGTTGTTGATCAGGGCCCAGAGTGACTGCCCCAGACAGTACTTCTTCACCTCTCCAAGAGTCTGAGCCATCCCAACAGTTGCCACTAGGTGGCAACACGCCAAGAGGCTGCAGTCCCCTCTGCCTGTCAATGTTTTGTTTTGTTTTTTACAGAAGTTTTAGATTACAGAAAAGTTACATTGAAAATATAGGTGATTCCCATATACCCCACCCCCTCCCCCTCTCACATTTTCCCCTATTAATAACATCTTTCATTTAGTGTGGTACATTTGTTAAAATTAATGAACACATATTGAAGCATTGCCACTAACCATGTCCTATAGTTTACATTACAGTTTGCACCATACAATTTTATAGGTTTTGACAAAATGTATAATGGCCTATATCCATCATTGTAATGTCATGCAGGACAATTCCAATGTCCCAAAAATGCCCCCATGTTCCACCTATTCTACCCTTCCCCTCCCCTCAGAACCTCTGGTGACCACTATCTTTATATCAGTGTTACAAGTTCTTCCGTTACTAGAATAATAATAAGTCTACTTTGGTCCATGATTATATTCCCTCCTTATGTTTACTCATTCCTCAATCTTGAGAATTTTGGAATAGTGATGCCCACTCTGTTTCTGATTTAGAGGGGGCTTAGATCCCATGGGGCAGATGGATGGAGCTGTCTTGCTTGCAGTTGTAGATACTCTGTTTCTTGGGATGGGCGTTTTCCATCATCATCATTTTGTTAATTGTCCTGGGTAAGTTTGATGAACTGGAGAGTAGGTGTTGGCTGCAACTCTGCTGAGAATCAGGGCTCAACCAGCATATGAACAGACCGAAGATTTAAGTCTCTGGGACAAACATTTAATAAGTATAGTGCTAATTATAGGTTCAAATAGAAGGGGCAGAAAAA
This sequence comes from Cabassous unicinctus, assembly GCA_029593785.1. NCBI lineage: Eukaryota > Metazoa > Chordata > Mammalia > Cingulata > Chlamyphoridae > Cabassous > Cabassous unicinctus. The sequence goes on along the minus strand of JAQZBX010045356.1, from coordinate 5,052 downwards.
CCATGTGTAGGGAAATTATAAGTAAGTTTAACTGTGTTACATTGGAGAAATAGGTTAACATATATTCCAAGGTAAGACCCACCAATGGGGTGCCAATTTCCTGGGGTTGTGTGTCCTGCCTGTAGGGTCCAGATGATGCTAGAGCCTTCCGGAGCATCCCTGCTTGAGGCTTTGTTTACTGTGGCAGTTAATGAGATCCTCCTGAGGTGTGCATAAAAGCATAACCTGTGGAATGACCTCCCGACTCTTTGAAATCTCTTAGCCGTAAAAATTCTTTTGTATTTAATATTTCCCCCTTTTGGCCAAGGTCTTTTTCCAAATGCATCACTAGTTGGTGCTTGGTAATAATCCCTCTGTGCCAGGGAGGCCCGTCCCCGGGAGTCGTGTTCCATGTGTAGTGGGGGCGGGGGGGGGCATGGAGGCAGTGAGCTTACATGCTGAGTTTGGCTTAAAGAGGCCACATTTGAGTAACAAGGTTTTCAGGAGGCAACTCTTAGGCAATAGATATTACTAAGCTAAGTTTCAATTTTACAAGAATAAGGTTCATAAATACAAGCATTAATATCAAGGGCCTTGCATATTGGTCTGTCCTCTTTTACTAGGCACTGCCTATGTACTCTAGAGATTCCTGCCATTCTATTAGAGAATGTAGCAGGACTCCCCAGGATAGAAATTTTATGTTTTGTTGGTTATTGCATGGGTCTCTACCCATTGAGCTAACGACACATGAACACATTCATATTTCATGGAGGCAGCCCCAGGTGCACCCCTGCCCACACATCCCCCCACCACCAACACTCTGCACCAGTGATCCTCCCCTGCCATAGTTGTAAATTTTCTGTAATCCAAAACCTCCCCAAAACAAAGCCAAAAAAAGTTCTTGCATTGTGCCTTTCATCACCATAAGATCTGTTATCTTTTATGTATGTTTACAATTTCTTCTGTATGTTCCCCCAATGTCTTACCAAATATCATAGTCAAATCAATATTTTACTCATTGAAAGCTTTTACAGTGCAGTGCAGTGCACTAACTTTAGAATTAACTGAGATTCTGGAGCGTATTTTTAAACAGCTTCTGAGTGGAGGTAAATGTGTTCCCAGTATCTGAGAAATAGGCAAAATAAGAGCCAAGCCAGTGAGTTTCTACACCTGCCCCTGACTCTGTTCCTGGCAGTCAAAGAGGAAAGAAAAAATCAGGGTCCACAACAGGTTTGTGTCTGTCAGGCCCCTGTCATAATAATCTTACACACTATCTCGTATAGTCCCTGAATCCTCACAACAACCCTCAAAGATAGATACCATCAGGTCTGTGTTAATAGGCAAGGAAACTGAGACCCTGAGAAGGAAAGGAAACTGCTTAAGATCACACACAGGGAAGCGGATGTGGCTCAAGCAATTGAGCTCCCGCCTACCACATGGGAGGTCCCAGGTTCAGTTCCTGGTGCCTCTTAAAGAAGACAAGCAAGATGATGAGCTGATGCAGCAAGATGATGCATCACAGAGACACTAGGAGGAAAACACAATGAGAGACACAACAAGCAGGGAGCAGAGGTGGCTTAAGTGATTAGGCACCTCTCTCCCACATGGAAGTTCCCGGATTCGGTTCTGGTGCCCCTAAAAAGAAGACAAGCACACAGTGAACAGACGTAGTAAGTGCAAACAACGGGGGGGCAGCGGGGGTGAGAGGCAGGGGAAAGAAAAAAAATTTTTTTAATTTTTTAAATAAAAAAAGATCACACACAGACAGCAAATTGCAAGGCCAGCTAAGTTTTGGGACTCTTTTCCAGTGCTCTTTCCATTCCAAGGAAGCCACTTGTCTCCCTCAATGCACAGCCTTCTCCATTCCCCATTATCTTCCGGTTCTCCAGAGAAACAGAACCAACAGGGTGTGCATGTGTATGTGTATTGTGTAAAGGGGGGGGGGGAGGTATTTATTTTAAAGAATATGGCTCCCATGTTTGTGGAGCTGGCAAGTCTGAGATCCATAGGGAAGGTCAGCAGGTTGTAAATAAATTCCGGTAAGAGTGATTTTGCGATCTTGAGTCCAAAATCCATAGGCGACGCTGGTAGACAGGAAATTCTGAGAGGAGTTGATGTTGTAGTCTTGAGGCAGAATTCCCTTCTCTTCTTGGAACCCTCAGTTCTTTGCCCTTAAGCTTCCAACTGATTGGCTGAGGCCCACCAACATTATCAAGGGTAATTTTTACTTAAAGCAACTGATTGTAGTGCTAATTACGTCAATGGAATACCTGCCCAGAAACATTTAGGTCAGTGTTTTACCAAACAACTGGATACCATAACCAGCCAAGCTGACTCACAAAATTAACCATCACAAACCTCAAGCTGCAACAACTTCTTTTCCCCTACCAAGCTGCTCCTGTCCTTTTCAACCTTATTTCATCTGGGCCTAAACATGACGAGAAGCAGAGAGAGCTGCCCCTGCCTGTGCCTTCTAGGGAAGGCCTCAGGTCCTACACACTTCCTCTCTACCCAGCCAAGGAGAATCTTGAGCCCGAAGCCCAAAAGTGACAGCAGAAGAAAAGATACCTCCCACGAGAGCCTGATTCTGCTTTATTCCTACAACCCAGCCAGGTACATTCTCCATGATTTAACACCTGAGAAAGGAGAAAAATGCTTAAGGTCTATTTCCGTCCTCTAGAATGTCATTTAACCAAGACATTTCAAACATAACATGCCCAAACTCAAAATCTTGATTTTACCCTCAAACTGTTCCTCAAGCAGTCTGCCCTTCTCATCTTTCCATGTTTTCAAGGCAAAAATTTTGGAGACATCTTTGACTCCTCTCTTTCTCTCACACCACTCATCCAACCCATCAGCAAGTCCTTTTGATTCTACTTTTAAAATGTCTCTGCAATACAACCACTGCTCCCCCTCCACTGTTACCATTCTGGTCCAACCTCCACCATCTTTCATCAGATTATTGCAATATCCTCCTAACTGGCCTCCCTGATTCCTTCCTTGCCCCTTCATGGTCTATTCTCCTCAATGCAACCAGAGTAACCATTTAAAAATATGTTAGATCATGTCATTCCTCCGCTCAACACCGTCCAATGGCTTTCCATCCCACTTAGAGTAAAACTTTTTGAATCCTTACCATCATCTGCAGTTACCCCCAGCTCCCTTTCTGATCAATCCCCAACCATCTCTTCATTGCTCACTTCACTCCCATCAACCTGGTCTCATTGCTGATTCTGGAACACACCAAGCATGCTTCTGTCTCAGAGCCTTTGCACCTGTCTTGTTCTCTAAATTCCTTTAGGTTTCTGTTCAATGGCCCATTCCTCAGAGAGGCCCTCCCTGACTGACTTACCTTGTATTAAATAGCACCCAAGTCACTCTTTTTTTTTTTTAAGATTTGTTTTTATTTATTTATTCTCCACCCCACCCCACCCCCGCCCTTGTTGTTTTGTACTCACTGTCTGCTCTCTGTGTGTTCTTCTGTGTCTGCTTATCTTCTCTTTAGGCAGCATGGGAACCAATCCTGGGACCTTCCAGAGGGGGAGAGAGGTGCTCAGTCTCTTGCACCACCTCAGCTCCCTGGTCTGCTGTGTCTCTTATTGTCTATCCTCTGTGTCTCTTTTTGTTGCATCATCTTGCTGCACCAGCTCTCTGCGCAGGCCAGCACTCCTGGACGGGCCAGCTCTCCTGTGCAGGCCAGCACTCCTGTGTGGACCAGCACTCTGCGTGGGCCAGTACTCCATGTGGGCCAGCTTGCTTTTCACCAGGAGGCCCCGGGAATTGAACCCTGGACCTCCTATATGGTAGACGGGAGCCCAGTAGCTTAAGCTACATCCGTTTCCCCCAAGTCACTCTTTACTTCCCTTATCCTACTTTATTTTTATAGCATGTATTACCACCTCAAACATGTATGTACATATGTAAATATATATGCAATATATACCCACATGCATGTGAATCTATACACATATATGTCTATTTATGTCTATCATTTGTTTCCTCTCCAATAGAATGGAGACTTGGTCCATTTCATTCACTGCTGAATCCTTGGAGCCTATAAAAGTACCTGGTACTCAGTATATATTTGTTGAGTGACTGAGTGAATATGTGAAGTATTTAGTGAGCCCTTCTCTGTGTCAGGCACTGCGATGTGTTCTGATGAGGTAGTGAAGTCCCTCCTCTGCAGGAGCTCATGGAGGAGCAGAAAAGACATAAATAACCACTTGAATGAGTACTAAGCACTATGATGGGGGAAGACCAGGGTGCTAGGGGAGCACAGAAGAGGGTACATAAAACCTCCTTGAATATCCAGTCTGAGCTTCTGGTATCTGAAGGATGTGAAGGTTTAATGGAGCTCAAAGGTGGGTGTCAGGGAACAGTTCTAGAGAGAACCTGAAGGCTCAAGAGAAAGATCATGCCCTGTTATTGAACTAGCTTTAGAATAAGCTGGGAAAGCAAAAGGAAAATAGAAGAAAAAGACCATTGTGGTCTTCCAGGAAAGTAAGTTGTCCTCTTCCCTCTAATGCCATTATTTCTGTCTGTGAATTGCATAGGATGCTGCTAACACATCCCTTTTCCCGCTTAGCCCCATTTTCCCTGGGCAGGGATAAGCTGTATCCCCATCTTGATCCATCCCAGGCCTCTGGGTGGCCTCTATAGTTATGAGAAGAAAATAAGCTCTTGGCTTTTCACCTTAACCAAGTCATGGAAGACAGAGTGAACCTTGGCCTGCCCCTGGCAACCAAAGGAGCTAAGCAGGTGGCCTGACCACTACAGCTTAGCGTACCTATGAGCACCCATTGGCTCCTGACTGAGGTTTTGATCTTGCTCTAGAAAAGATCAAGTTGTCCATGATAGATAGATTTCCTGTCAGATTAGAACATGAAGATATGAACATGGCCAGAGAGGGGGCTCACACATCCCTCAGCCAAGATGGGTTTCTGAGGAGGATGTGCATGTAACAGCATCTGTTCTGAAGACCTAATGCCACCTCTGAGGTGGGTGAATCCTCAGAGCTATACCTCTTAGGTTTGGCTTTGTTGAAGAACTTGTCTTTTTTTTTTTTTTTTTTTC
>JAQZBX010045355.1:6082-21173 GCA_029593785.1 Cabassous unicinctus | reverse complement strand
GGGAAGCGAACCCGGGGCCTCTCATATGGTAAACGGGTGCGCTATCCATTGCGCCACAGCCGCTTCCTGCCGTGAGGTTGCTGCATCAGCCCACCGCACCGCTCAGGCCGGCGTGCCCTCACAAGGAGGCCTCGGGGAGCGAACCCGGGCCTCCCATATGGTAAACGGGGGCTCTATCCACTGAGCCACACCCGCTTCCCCAGTCAACTGGTTTTTGACAAACCTACCAAGCCCACGCTAATGGGAAAAAAACAATCTCTTCAACAAACAGTGTTGGGTGAACTGGATATCTATAACCAAAAGAATGAAAGAGGACCCTATCTCACCCCCTATACAAGAATCAACTCAAAATGGATCAAAGATCTAAATATAAAAGCCAGGACCGTAAAACTACTAGAAGAAAATATAGGGAAACATCTTCAAGACCTTGTAGTAGGTGGTAGTTTCTTGGACCTTACATCCAAAGCACTTGCAACAAAAGGAAAAATAGATAAATGGGACCTCCTCAAAATAGATAAATGGGACCTTCTCAAAATTTGCACCTCACAGGACTTTGTCATAAGGGTGAAAAGGCAGCCAACTCAATGGGACAAAATATTTGGAAATCACATATCCGATAAGGGTTTAATATCCGGGATATATAAAGAGATGTTACAACTAACAATAAAAAGACAAATGACCCAATTAAAAAATGGGCCAAAGACTTGAATAGACATTTCTCCAAAGAAGAAATACAAAATGGCAAAAAGACACATGAAGAAATGCTCAACATCACTCATGATTAGGGAAATGCAAATCAAAAGTACAATGAGATATCATTTCACACCTATCAGAATGGCCACTATTAAAAAGACAGAGGGAGGACTTTTCTGAGCCATCGTCCAAAATTCAACCAGAGAATGAATCTACTGAGTACCTTTTCATAGAGACCCAGGGAAAGCAGACAAAGGAACTAATATCTGACAAAAGCAGCTCATGACTTCAGAAGCAGTATTTTAACCTCAAAAATGATGCAAGCAGAGGCTTGAAAAGTGCTTGGGCATTCTGGCCTGCCCACCTGCTGAGCTGGAAACCCTGAGAGCACCATGTGATTGAGTCCAAGGTGCCCGGCTAGTGGATGAAAGGCCACTTGGAGGAGAATCGGGACACCCCCTACAACAATCAACCAGTCCCAAGCTGACGCCTGTTGACCGCCATACAAGTTGAGAGAGATGCTGACAGCTGACAGCAGAAACCTAAGAGAGCCAGCCAGGAGCAGCAGAGCCAGCCCAGAACAGAAGAAACAGATGACCCAATGAATTGTGAGCAAAATAAAATGGTTTTTAAGCCACAAAAAAAGAAAAAACAAAGACAGAGAACTACAAGTGTTGGAGAGGATGTGGAGAGATGGGAACACTTCTTCACTGTTGGTGGGAATGCAGAATGGTACAGCCACTATGGAGGACTGTTTGGCAGTTCCTAAAGAAGTTGAATATAGACTTGCCATGTGACCCGGCAATACCACTAGTGGGTATATACCCAGAAGAACGAAGAGCAGTGACATGAACAGACATCTGCACACCGATGTTCATAGCAACATTATTCATTGCCAGAAGTTGGAAACAACCCAGGTGTCCATCAGCAGAAGAATGGATAAACAAACTGTGGTCTATTGACATGATGGAATATTATGCAGCTGTAAGAAGAAATGAAGTTGTAAAGCATATGACAACATGGATAAACCTGGAGGACATTATGTTGAGCAAAGCAAGCCAGACACAAAAGGACAAATACTGTATGAATGCGTTACTATGAACCAAATATATTGTGTAACATAGTTTGATTCAAAAAAAATTTTTATATGTATCCATTACATTTAATTGAGAAATGTATATATTTATTCATCTGTGTTTACTTTTTAGTTCTTAATTTTTTATATTTTCAGTTAATGTACAAAATAAAAAATAAAAAGAAAACAAAACAAACAAAAAAAACCTCAATCAACAATGGTATTTCCGTGAATAAAACCTCAGATGTTAAAGGCATCCTGGTGAAGTTAAATGTCAGGATCCATGAGGAGAGGACCCAGTCTCCAAAGAGCAACCTGCCACCACCAAGCAAAATTCAATTCACAGACATTATTTCATTCAGCCCCGCTTGTCACAGGACAGTATTTATTAGGCTTGCGGTACTCAATCCATGTTTTATGTTCTCAGCACACCTACACTGAGGACTTCAATTGCCTAGCACTAAAAAGCATTTTTCCTTTAAATCAAACATTTCATGCACTTTACTAAAATTAATGGTTTTGTTTTCTTTTAATCCAGTCTGAGAAACATGAGCCAAGTTACAGTGAGTTTGGCAGTGGTCACTTTTTCTCCCAGAAGTTTCAAGTTACAGTGAAGTGATCTAGCTCCAGTAAATTTTCAAATGGTCAGATGAAAACCAAACAAGAGTATGTTAAACAAATGCTGTCATTATTCAGGTAATTAATATCTATCCTCTTTAGTTTGAAAATCTGTTCTCTTTCATTTCCTTTAAAAATCAAAAGTTCCTTGGGAACCTTTTCTTCTTGGTAAATACAGACTTATATGATTGCATTACATTGCTATTTTCAAAAATGCAAATAGTAAAAACAGTAAACTGTTTTTATACATGGTTCTATAATATATTCTACACTAAATAAAGAAGCCAAGAAATGGAGCACTACACTTCACAACTAGGAGCTAAGGTGCCCCAGAGGCATGTTGAAATAAGGTATAAGTTAAAATAATAAGATGAGCATTGCCCAATGATACACATATTCCCCAATCTTTCTAGAAACTCCCTTAAGTTAAAGATGTTGCTTAAAAGTCACCAAAACAATCACTACCTTATAAAAATAGAACTCCCAAATTCATTATTTTAAAGATCTTTCTATGACTAATCTATCCATATGAATGTTCCCCTGCAAAATGTATTCCCCAATAAGCCCAACAGAGGAGGTGGGACAAGCACATGAAACACTTCACAGTCTTATTATCTATTATAAATAACCCTGAAAATTAACATTTGCAATTTATATATAGAATTACTCATTTCCATCCCAGGTATAAAATATATGATCAAATTAATCAATCTAATTTTCTAAATCTTCAATTAAAATTTATGTGTTGCTGTAAGATACAGCCCTAACAAATGGGCAAAGGAAACCAACCCAGTCACAACCTTCTAAATTAGCCAAGTTTTCTCAGTAACTCAGGGTCAGCATCAGCAATGATAGTATATATTGTTAATGCCAGGAACCAAACGTATTTAACAAGATAGTTGTTTGATATATCAGATAACCAAAATATTTTTGGCAAATTTCAAAACAGAGAATATTGGGCAGTTTAGCCGTTAGTTTCAAAACAGAGAAAATGTAAAGGACTTGCAGAAATGACTCAGCAAATTGGTAGCAAAAATGGAAATCAAATTCTAGTTTCCCAGCCAGGCACAAGCTATCCTGAATATTCCAATCTTAATGCACAATTTTTAGTGAATGTAATATAAACAACAGACTTTGTAACTAAAATAATTGATTTTATGTATTCCCCACCTCACTTCACAAAGAATTTGAAAGGGCCTAAATTAAAGAAGTTACTGAAAAAACAAACCAGAGAAATAAGAAAAAAGTCAAGATGAAGGAGAAAACAGATAAGAACAGGAAAAAACAAAAACAAAAAACCTAAAATAAAGATCTGCTGTGAAACATAACAGGTTCCATATTTCACATTCTCCATAAGGACCAAGTACCAGATCCTTAAAGCTGTTTTTCTCAACCTTTTCCACCTCATGACACATACAGAAAACTGTGTCTGTACAGCCCTTGGAGTAAATGGAAGAGACTGCTAGAGCCAAAGATGACCGGACCTCCCTTGGCCAGCTGAGGGGATCAATTCTTAGGGCCAGTAACCCATCTGGACTGCACCAGTAAGCTGTGGCACATAGGCTGGGTATTTCTGCCTTTGAGAAAGCAAAGGTTTTCCTAACATCTTATTTGAAGAACATTCCCACTTAGAGATTCTTCACTTAGGGGCTACTCCATGTCAAGGTAGACTTCAAAAACAGCCAGACAGCATTTCATACACATCCACATAAGCTGAAGCACCACGCATGAAAGAAGTTCTGCAGAGGGTTAATACAATGTCGGAAAACTCAGAACACAGATGAGTAACTGGACTGAATATTCTTTACACTGCTCACCACAAACAAATAGCCTTTCTCTCAACCAGATTTTTTATAAAACCGGGGACACGGTTCAAAATAATATTTTTTCATTGAAAACTTGAGTCCTTATACCTTAAAAGTTAACTGAGCAGAAGGGAGGGGCTATCTTCATGTGAAAACTGAGGGGCCCAACCAAAACTTCAGCCTGGGTAACTATCATCCCACCAGGCCAAGGAAGAGAACTTGAAAATTGACAACATGGCTTGTCTTACTGCTATGTTAGGCATGCCTATTTAATTCTAATTACCTTTGAGTTGTGTTTGGTTCACTGCTTTGGGGACAAATTCATAAACACTTAGGAGCCAAAGTAAATTCCACCTGCCTGCCCTGGCAACAACAAAACCCACAGAGGTTTTCCAACTCTCCGACACCCAGCCGGTCCTGTGCTCTGGCTCTCTTAAGCCTCCTATTCACTACATCTTTGGCAGCCAAGGTGATTTATCTATTCTCTGTACCCAAGGGGAAAAGTTGGCATTAACAGCCCAGGCACGATACCCAATACTTTAATAGAGTAAGAAAACCCTCAAACACCTGCCACTCTGGCTCCAGTTGGAGATTTTGCCCCTCCTTCCCTTTGTCTGACCCCATGAATGGCAAACCTGGTTGGCAAAGTAAATTCACAATAACTCAACCATGAAAATAGGTATGCCTGTACTTTTGGTGTGTTTCTTCTCTGGAGTGTGATGCAAATGTAGTGGCTGAAATGGCATCTATTATAGAAGCCTGGAAAAAATAATCACATTTATAGCTGCAACTGAAACTTCAACTCTGCTCCATCAGGAAGGTCCCTCTCCGGTTTCCAAGCTCAGGCAGGGTCCCGGGTGGGCAGTTGTAAGTTGATATTGTCAGTAAGCAATTGGTAGCTCCTAAGAGAGTGACAAACAGCAAAAGGATATCATCTTTTCTAAAAAAAAATATATTTGATAAGGAAACACTCTTATTCCTCACTCGTCCATATAAACCAGCTTATAGGAAATTATAAAAGTCAGCGGCCATCCCAAATCCTCCAAGGAAATCAGGGTTTCAGTAGACTTGCCTCAGGGTGCCTTCCTGACCACGTCCCCATTTCTTTGATGCCCACCATGCTTCACAGTTGGCACACATTTAATGTCTGCCTTCCCCACCAGACTGAAAGTGCCATAAAGACAGGACTAACTGCTGCATTGAACCAATATTTCCTTAGCACATTCCACAGTGTTTGGTACAGAAGAAACATTTAACACTTGTTGAACAAACTGTCCAAAGAGACCCAAGAAGACAGGATAAAATATTGCTTTCTGCATTTCCCCTTTACCTGCCTTCACTGTTCCCAGACTGCTTTTAGCTCTGCATCACAGTGGCACCAACAGGGCCATGGCTGGATCCTTTCTCGTTAAAGATCACAAGGATTCAGGAGAAACCAAATGGATAAGAATGAGGAGGTGGACAACCAAGGTTAAACTTGGCCAGATACTCGCAGTTAGAAGTGACCCACCCAGATGAATGGATTGGTCCCAAGTGTATCTAAACTACTGGCCAATCTAGACCTTCTGAAGTAGCTGGAGAGAAAACTCTGGCTAACAGGAACATCGTCTGCTAAAGAGTGACCAGTCAAATAATAGGTCATCTCTCTTGATGTTTTAAGTGATAGACAGTAAAGGCAGAGGTGGAGATAATAGATAGATGACAGATAGATAAGATAGATAGATAGATAGATAGACAGACAGATAGACAGACTACCATAATGAGTGTCCAAGAATTTAAATTAGGTCACCAGGAACTCTCTGTGTTGCTCTTATTCTCTCCTAAAAGAGAGTGGGGAGTAGAGGACCTGCTTTGTCCTACCCTTCCTCCTTCTCTGTCTCTCCTTCTCTCCTTTCTTTACCTTTTACTTTTCTTTTCCTTTCCTTTTCCTTTCCCTCCCCTCCCCTCCCCTCTTCTCCCCTTCCCTTCTTTTCCCTTCCCTTCCCTTCCCTCCCTTCCATTCTTTCCTATCCAGTGTCTGAATACCTTCCTTATTGGAAGGGAAGTCCCCATAATAGGAGTCTTGCCAGCAGCCAGGGTGACAATTCCAACTATGGAAGGGTCTGGTACTGCTTGGCCCCACACCTTGGAAGCTGGAGCTTGCGCACATGATGATCCTGCTAGTGAATCAGAAACTCAGAGTCAGTTGAGGAATTTCTACTGTGGCAGCATCAAATGTCAGCAGTGGTTGAATTTAGTATGCAGTGGTCATAGTGCCAACAGTGGTGTGCAAGCCAAACTGTTGCTGTGGTGTGAAAAATTGTAAATCCACAGAAAAGGTGAAAGAATACAACAGCCATACCCTCTCTTAATGTATTAGTCATCTATTGCTATAAAACAAATTTCTCCAAAACAAAAACAAACAAACAAAAAAGAAGTGACCCACCCGCTCAAGTTCCAAAGGGACATATCCATCAGGAGAGGGACAGAGTTCTTAAACTACAAGGCAAAGGCAGAGCCAGGTTTCTGGCGGGGTGGGGTGGGGGGGACACGGACGACAAGAAGGGAAACCATCAGGCATTACTTACTCAGGTTCCCTCTCCCGCAGGAGCCAGGTGCGCCTTCCTCCTTGGTTCACACTTCATTTTCTGCGGATCAGCTTCCGCTGTTTCTCCCTGCCCACCATCGCCTCATCACTCTTGGATTTACAAGTTCCCAGCTCAATAACTGAGACTAGCATCTCCTATTTCAAATTCTAAATTCCTGGGAAAATCGGATTGGTCCAGGGGCAAACAGCCTTGACTAGCAAAGTCAGGTTTCTCCTGACTCTCTCCTATGGAGGAAGCAGGCAGTTCTCAGAGAAGATGGGGTATGGGACACCCCAAAAGCAGGAGCTGTGTTTTTTATCATGATGTGCCTGCTCTTCATCTTTCTGTTGTCTACTACTTCCCTGAGTTCGCTTTGTCCTATCACATTCTGCCTTTCAGGCTGACTCCCTGCCACCAAACTTAGCCTTCACTATTCGTCCTCTTTCATCTAATGTCTCCCACTCCCATCCCTCTATTAAAAAGTTCAAATTCATTTCAAAGCTACAAAACATCTCCTCTCCTGCCCAGAACATGAGAGATGCTATATTAAAAGGTATTTTAACAGACAAAATAAACAAAAAGCTATGTTTCAAATGCAAAGGATGTTTTCTTCTGTATTGGAATACTGCTTATATTGCCTTGTGTTGTCTGTACTATAACCTCCAGATACACTATACTTTTCACCTGTTTTTAACTATGACTTAAGGATAATACTGAGCAATCTCTTAACAAAACACCTTTCAAGATAAAAGATTACTAAATAACCCCTTGGAAACTGAAATCTATTTCTGGATCTCTGACAGAAAATTCAGCTTATTTCCTTATGGATTAAGATTCTACTTCTCACAAGTTAAAAAAGGCTTAAGTTCTTATTCAGAAATCATCTAAGTCATCTGAATGCATAAGATTCTAAAACATATAAAAGGCAATTTCTGACCGATTGTGAAGTATATAGCTTTTTTTTTTTTTTTTTTTTTTTTTAACCCTCTCCCGGTAGCAGAGTCACCCAACAATGAAAGATTAAGAAAATCATCTTGACCTAGGTGCCTGGTTCATTTGCAAATCCCTTACCTGTAAACAGTAGGGGCTCAGTAAATGTCTAACTGACTAAAACGTGTTCTAATATCCTCATGTTTACAAATCAATACAACACACCTGCAAGAGCTTTACATGTGTTCATAAAACCACACGTACAGAGATCACCATGGTGGCTCTAATGTCACAAGACAACTTAAATACATTCAAATCATCTGGGCATCTTGTTAAAATGCAGATGCTGATTCAGCAGTCTGGGGTGGAACCCAATATTTGTATTTCTAATAATATCCCAGGTGATGCTGACGCTGCTGGCTCATGGACCACACTTTGAGTAGCAAAGTAATTCCTTTCTAACTCCCTTTAGTAAAATGCCATTGGTAAAGTATGCACATAATTGTACGTCCTCCTTCTCAAAGTTCATGTTCGATTATTAGGAAAAGGATGAAACATGTTCTTAAGGAAACTCAACTTTTTTATCATACTCCATTGATTCCTTCAATAAGTATTTACTGAGTACCTATGCCAGGCACAGAAGCCTAAACAGCCTTAGTTTATATGCAGCTCAACAAACGATGAGAAATGTAAATTACAAGCTTCTCTGCATTCTCAGTGTTGTCCAAATAAAGTGAGCTTTAGAGAATGACACCAAAATGTGTATGTACGTGTGCATAGGGGAGGGGGTAAAGTAACTGCTTAGGATCCTGCACCTTCAATGAGGTTCCTACTAAAGCTCATCTCAGAAGATTCCTTGCCTACCACCCCCAAACTCCCCAATATCCCACCCAGGTCTGCCTCGCCTCTGTCTGCACTGCCATGGGGCTACAGGTCTCTGAAGCCAACTTAAGCTTGCTGGAATATAGCCCTTCCTCAACTCTTCTTGTTAGATATGGCATCAAGTTTGCTAAAGAAGCAAGACCATAGATACAACTGGTTATTTCACTTAAAAATCCATTTATCTAATCCTTCATCATTGCCACATTTTAAAAGGAAAGTTCACCTTGTTCCTATGCCATATCTTGGTGTTACTGCTGGCAGAACAGTTAAGGGTAGAATATAAGTACTCAGAATTACAAGAAGTGTCTTCTTCACATAAGTAGAGTTGAATGCTTGGTTCAGCTTTGTGATTATCATCTATTTACAACAAAATTTTGAAGACAAGCAAAAAAACTTCAGAGATAATTTGAAAATCACTGAAAACCATTACAACCTTAATAATTCATTTGTTCATAAACAGGCAAAATTATTTATTAGAGTATTCTTTTGTTCGAGGCATCAACTTAATCACATCTACAATTTAGCATGAATCTGTATTTTGGTTATATATTGTAACATGTACTTCCCAAACTGGGGTAATTTTATCAAGGGCTGGGGTGCACATTTCAGCAAGCCATGGGAACATGAGCCCAAACAACAAACCTGGATTTTAATTAAGAGTTGAAGGGTGGGGGTAAAGGAAATGTTTACCTTAACTGAGAAAGGAATTTAAATAATTACTTTTATTAAAATAAATATGGAATACGATGCCTGGACAGTATTAATTTTAAAGATAAGATACTAGACTTTTAAGAAGAAATTTCCTGTTTTGGAGAGTATGGTAGATTGAATTATGTACCCAAGAATAAACAAGTTCTTAATCTTAATTCAATCCTGGGGGCGTGAAGCCATTGTAGTTGTGGTATGGCCAGCTGAATCAGAATGGGTCTTAATCCTATTACTGGAGGCCTTATAAGGAGAAAGCCATGGAAAGGAGTCAGAAGCCAGAAGTCAGCAGGAATAGGAAGAGAAAGGAGAGGGCATCGCCATGTGGCAGAAAAGCCAAGGAACCCAAGGCTTCTTGCCAGCCAGATGGCTACTGACCACAGGAAGAAGCCTCTGAAGCCATGAGCCAAGAGTTTATTGTTGGTAAGCTGGCCTATTGTGTGGTGTTTGTCTTAGCAGCTGGGAAACAAAGACAGAGGAACAGCTCTTCTCTGCCTGTAGGGGAACTTCTGCCAATGGAACAGTCTTAAGAATCACTCATATCTTTTTTTTTAAGTATATTTGGAAGATCCCTCGTTTAATATGAGTGCAAAGATATATTTCTCAGATAAGATCTTGGGTGAAATGACATTGACTTCTAATTAGAACTTTTCAATCCTAAGCAAATCCTTTTGAGAACTGAATATTCAATGCCGAATGTCATGAATTTGGATAAGTGATATAACAATAATGCAAGAACAAATTTACTTCACAAATGTAATCACCAGGCAAATTTTTGAAACTGTCTAGGAAGTATTTTACAAAAAAGTTAAAACAAAAAGTTGGAAAAGAGAGGGAGACTGCTGTAATCAGAGTTCCTATGTGCTGTGGCCCATCTTCCATTTATCTTATTCAGAAACTATGAATATATAGTCAGTTTCAGAACAATTTTCTTATTTTACATACTGAGAGCTTTAGAAAATCTAAAATGATTTAATATGGTAGTTTCCATTAAAATGATAATCCCATCCCTCAGTCTTCCCTACTCAAGAAGAAAACACAAAAAAGGCAATCTGGGAAGGAAGGGGAGTTGGAATGCATGTCTGTTTTCCTAATACAGGCATCCAGATACTTACAAGGCATCACATGGTATATGCTTGGCCAGTACTGTCCACTGTCTCTCTTTAACCATACACGAACTGTCCTACAATGGAAGAAAATGTATACAATAAATCACAGTATTTTTAGTCAGGGGAAAATGCTGATACACAGAAACCCAACCTCTTAGTTATATATATATGCACACCACATACACTTCTCTAAATATCTCTTATCCCTTAAATTTAAGGTTTCTATAGATTTAGAATTACATATGACTCTCTAAATATCATTCACTTAATGTAACAGTGACAGTGTCTGGCTAATTAATTATTATGGTCTTGTTGTTTTGCCTTTCCAAGTATATGACCTTTGCCGTGGCCTGCTGGAAGCATCCATATGCTTGGAGAGAAAAGAGGATTTACTTACTACAACTAGTATTGCTCATAAGAAATTAAAAAAAAATTCTTTTACGTACAGTTTAAAAACCAATTCTTCCATGAAGCCTTGTCTGGTTCCCCACTTGCCCCCAGTACCCTGAGTCAGAAATAATTATTCCTCATTTGGTGTGACTCCATGTAGTTCTTATTTCATACTCTGACAGACATTTTCATATTCTTCTCACAGACTCTTTATGTTGGCTCATTCTAAATGGGGAGCCGGTACCTTTTTCCTTAACCTCTTACCCCTCCCCGAATCAATGAGCAAATATGTACTGAACTGAATCAGTCTTCTCTCTGGTCTTAAACAAGTTCTTTTTTCAGTAAGTGCCTAGTACAACTATCTAACATTGAGAAAGGAATCAACAGAGATATTGCCTGGAGTTGGGGCAACCATCTTTGATCACGAAGCAACAAGCCTGAGGACAGGAGCCAACAGCTGAGGATGGCAGAGGTAACAGCTAGAATAATAGTGCCAAGTCACCAACCCTTTAGACTACCTTGACATTTGTTAGATAATATCCTAATGTGGGAGGAAGAGAGAGGTAGGAAGTTTCATGTTCGACATACAGAGTTTAAAACACTTACAGGACATATGCATGGAGATTACTTGTAAAGTGGCATATTATAGAACGATTAGAGCTAAAGTCAGCACCTAAGTTATATGTACATAGACTGTTATGCTTCAGCAGCTAGCCGAATTGATGTTTGAAATATAAGATCTCTGTGTGTGTATATGCACATAAATAAATAAAACAGTGTTTCTAAAAACCCCAGTTAAAAAAAAAAAGCATACACCATTACAGTTATGACAGCTTTAAGGTTTTTAAATAGTTGCACAAGTCAAAGGGTTGGCAGAATATTAGTTTTAATTTTAATAATAGCAACAAACATTTCTATAGAAAGCACAGCCCCCCAAACACTTACATGTACATTTAATCCCCACAATAACCCTATGAAATAGAAATGATCACTTTAGAGATTAAAATCCAAGGCCCAGAGCATTTAAGTAATTTGCCTGGGCTAGTGAGTAGATGCAGGTACTTTGAATTCTGTTCTCTCTTCACTAAATGCATTGCCTTCCTACTGCAACATCTAATAAATTTTGAAATCTAAAATCAAAAAGTATATAAAGGGGGGCGGATGTGGCTCAAATGGTTGGGCGTCCGTCTGCCATATGGAGGGACCTGGGTTTGATCCCCGGGACCTCCCGGTAAAATAAAAAACATATATATATAGAAGGCGCATGGGCTGCCAGGCTCTGTGTGCCGGTGAGCCGCCAGGCCCCAGGAGCCATGCAGCAAGATGATGACGTAAAAGGAGAGAGACAAGACAAGATGCTCCGAAAGCTCCAAAAACCAGGAGCCAAGGTGGCGCAGATGGCAGAACACCTCTCTCCTACATCGGAGGTCTCCAGGATCAAATCCTGGTGAAGACTGGAGGAGGAGGATGAGAAGAGATGAAACAGACACAGAGAATTGCCCAGCGAATGGACACAAAACAGCAAATGGGGAAAGGGGGGTTTAAAATGGATCAAGTAAATAAATCAATCTTTAAAAAAAAAAAAGTATATAAAAATATCTGTTCTCTTATTCTTTAGAGGTACAAAAGCAGTTTTTAAAAAAGGTTAAAAAAGTATAATTTGGTCATAGAGGTCAAAAGTATAATTTGGATAGGTGGGAAGTTCCTAGAAAAATGGAAATTCTACTCTACAAAGCCTATGAGTATTAATTTTTCCGAAAATTATATTAAAAAGCAATATGAAAAGCTCTTAATAGTAAATAAGGGCCTTTTTTTCCCTTGAAAATGTTTTAAAAACAGTGAGCTTAACAGTCATGCTCTGGCCAGTAGAGGTCAGTGTACTGGAGAAGAAAAATGCATGACTCTGCTGAAATGCAGGGAAACCATCCATCCACCTCCCACACAAAGCCCTGCAGCAGAGGCAGCCCTGAGGGGGCTTATTCTCCCTCTGCCTCTTCCTCTCCCCCAAGCTAGGCTCTAGGCAGAAGGAGACAACTGGGAGATGTGGGAAAACTCACCTCAAAATTCACAAGATGAATTAACAGCATAATCTTACTACATAGTGGATAAAGCTGAACACATTTCAACAGGTAAACATTACTTCTAAACGTTAGCCCTTATTCCTTAAACTTTTTAAGTGTTTTTTGTTTTTTTTTAAACTTAAAACAAATGTGGTAAATTATAGCATTTATCATAACCCCACTCTGATTATGTACCTGTTTGCTCATAGCCAAAGCTATAAATAAAATCAGAGAAGGAACCCCATTTTATCATACCTGACATCTGCCCCTGGGCCAAGCACCCACCCAATCAGGTCTAAAACTGTTGCTCATGGTTTGTGAAAGATCAAAAGAATCAGTGAGAAAACCCTTCCCGTGAGAGAAGTTCTCTGACTGCACCCCTACAGAGGCTTTGTACAGATAGGCAAAGAAGCTGGGCTGGACTACAGAAACCTGTAAACTGGAGTGGGGTGAGATGTGAAGGGATGGCAGATCCTTATTTTCACAGTTCCAGCCCCGGGCATTCCCACCCTGCCTTTCCTCCCCACCCCCTCCCTCCAAAGAACTGAATCCAGTGCCTGACTAAGCTATAACCTAAACCAGGATGGGTGTGACCTCCTTAAAGTGCAACTTTCAGTCCCATGGCCAGTAGGATCAGGCAAAGCGTGATCATTCAATCAAGCAGAGACTCAGATGCTCTCTTTATGTGAGAGCTCCTCTATTTTAGTTTGTCTTTGATTTTCTTGTTTTGAACTATATTGAGAAAAGTATGTTGATAGTAGTTTCATCAAATGCTGAACTCACTATCTGTCCATCCATCCATCCATCCACCCCTCATCTTATCCAAGAAAAATTACCCTTTGTTCTATGCTCTAGCAATCTTTAAGAGTCTGCTTACACTGGTGAAGGCCAATGAACTACAGGGGCTAGAACAACCTGGACTTTCCAAGACAATTCATCTACAAGTTTAGGAATTCTGCACTACAAGTGCACATCTACACGTTTATACATTGACTTTTTGATGCTCAACAAACATTTATTAAACACCTACTAGGTACTAGCACGTGAGATGTACTGGAACCACAAAGAGGGGCAAGTACCACCTCTGATCTCTGTGCCCTCTAGGTGAGACAGATGGGGGCAGAACTTTGGAATACAGCCAAGTGAGAGCAGAGGTAGAGGGGCACATAACTCTATGGGATTAGGCAATGTCGCAGAAGCCTTCTCAGAGATGGTGGCGTCGAGAATGAATGAGTAGGCCTTTGGCAGAGGAAAAGGAGGAAAGAGAGTGGGAGAAAGTTCCTGGCAGAAGCAGCAGCATAGGCAGCACAGGGAGGCAAATGCAGGCAGGAGCAGGAGCAAGGCAGGGCACAGGGAGAAACAAGCCTGGACAAAGGAGCAGGTCTGCAATGCTCCCATGCCAGGAAAAAGAATTCGGGTTTTACTTTGGGGACAATGGAAGCCAGGCATACAATCACATGTTTTTGGTTGTTCTGGGGAAGCCTGGAAGAGGAGAAGACAGTTTTGGAGGCTGTGGGTATTAAATCAGGCAAAAAAAAAAAAAAGATGAGAGCCTAAAAGAGAGAAGGGGACAGATTTTTGAGCCTTTAGGAAGTATAGTCCATCATCTGATAATCTGGACTGGGGGGAAGAAGACTGGATGTGGGGTGCTGCATGAACGGTGGCACCACACATGGAGTAGTGCTGTATGTGGAAGGCGACACTGCGTTCATTTTGAACACACGGAGTTTGGGGAAGGGTCAGGCAGGGCTGTCAAGTAGTGAGCTGCCTACCTGGAGTTCAGGATGAGACTTGAGCTGCAAATTAAGATTTGGGAGTCATAGCTTAAGGCATGTAGACAGAAGATCTGCAAATACCTTTGAGTGGGCAGCCAAGGAGACAGAGAGAAAATCTTTTTTCACTTCTCAGACACAGCATGTGTCCTGATTTGGGGTCCAAAAAATAAGGTCATCATCAACATACTAAGAACTGAACCAAATTCACAGGGAAAACGTGCCTTCAATTAAAAGCTATCTATATAGGTCACTCTTCTGAGAGAAGAGGGAAGGCTGGGGGTGGCAACAAACAGTATACCACAGGTTGCTAAGCTACTGAATAAAATAAGACGGGGCGTCTACCCATGTTGAAATCCAGGCTTTTAAAAATGTGCCCTAGAATGATGCAACCTTCATTAGTTACCATAGCAATAAGCTTCATTTCCCAGGGGACAATTGTTATTTTTGCCACCACTGAAGTAACTTTGGGTGGGGGGGGGGGG
>JAQZBX010045354.1:0-21074 GCA_029593785.1 Cabassous unicinctus | reverse complement strand
CAAAGCAAAATAGAACACAAATGCCATTAGGTAGTCCTATTCTTAGATTAGAACATGCTTAAAGAAATTTTTAAAAATTGCTCTTAACACTAACCATAGTAGTCAAGGGAGAAGACAGGTTTGAAATCTTCTGCCTCGTCAGCTGGGAACACATTATAGCTCAGCCTAATTCCATTTAAATACCTTCTGCCCACCCAAAAGATACTAGGTCATTCCAATGCCATATTATATTCTTTTAATATAATTTCTATATGCTATAGAAATTGGAATAACTCATTGAACCAATTATGACTAGTAGATTATGGATCACAGTCATGTCATTGAAAAGTAATATGATAGTGGGCAATTATGAAAACAATGGCATCCATATCATACTTTTTGCATGTTCTAGAAAAAATAAATGAATTATCTCTGAGATAGATTACTAGTATGCACTAGTCCAAAGCATTGTTTTCCTTTTGCTTTTATAAAAGTCAAAAACAAAATCCTTCAAGGCACTACAAAGAGTATAACTGCCCTCTAAGCATCTTCTTAGAGCTTTGTGAGGGAAATTAAGGTCCAATGTCCATCATTTTAGGAACTGTCCAATGAACTTTAAGTCAAAGTAAAATAGGGATCCAGACCCAATTCTATCATTTATAAGTACTGTGACCATAGCAAAGTTACTTCAGCTTACCATACTTTAAATTATGGTGTTGGAATTGTTAGGGTATTAGTTTCCTTACAGCCCTAACATTCTGAAATTCCATTTGATGCACCCATCTCCCAAAAAATTAGCATTGAAAGAGCACCCAAATTCCAATCATATGAACAATTTCTTTGATACATAATTGATAATTACCAAAGAAGACTCAGATAGCATTTAATAAGTAAATAAGTAGCTAAGCAACAGACTATAAAGCTTTTAAACAGCCAGGTAATAGAAATCTGCCTAAAGTTAAAGAAAATATATACAAATCTGTTCAAGAAACAAGGACATGAGAAGCTAAATGACATGGGCTTATACTCTTTATTCTTCCCAGATTATTTATTTTATAACAGCAGTACTCTGAAGCCTCATGCATCTGAAGAGCCAGAATCCCCACTGCTCTACAGAACCATGAGTGAAGCAGCCCTGGTGAGAAGAAGGATGAAGCCTTCAATAATGGACAGAAGATATAGACAGAACCACAGGGCCTCTATTAATGGACACTTCTATAATCATGAAGTGAGTTACCACTCATTAATACCATTTAAAATAATATTGTATATTGCACTAACAATACCACTTAATTCAATTTACAATTAAAAATGTAGCATATCTAACATTTACTGGGTACCTCCTATGTGCTAGGTATTTAACTGTTTTAAATGGATTTCTAAGGAATTATCTCATTAATCATTAATCATTAAAACAACCCTATGAAGTAGATACCAGTATTTTAATGAGTTCATTGAAGTTCAAAAAGGCTAGGTAATTTGCCTTGGGTCACACCACTTTTAAGTAGTAACTCTGAACTTGAGCCCAGGTCTGTTTCTCTAAAACCCAAGTTCTTAACCAATGTAGTGGGTGAACCCCATCTCAGTGGCAGGCACTGTGTCAAGCACTGGGAACATAAAGGTGAATCCATTGATGCCTCTGCCAGCAGGGAACTCAGGGATTGGGCCAAGAAATTAACATATCAACACACATCAGCAAATAATGTTAAAATAATAGAGGTGCTACAATAGACTGGTTCAAAGTGTGTTTGAACATCAACATTTCAAGAAAAGGGGAAAAATCAGCCACCAGCCTATTTATTCCAAAATATCAAACTTTTCACTTTGCCACGTTCCCTTCCAGGTCTTGTACACATTTCATTTTCTACACAAGTATAATTATAGGGTAGATACAATTTGTATTCTAATGTTTTCAGTTAATATTTGTTAAATTTCTATGAACATTTCCATAGTATTTGTAAGACATTTCACTTTGCTAAAGGTAGGAAATAGCTTATCTTACTTTTTTCCAGAATTCAAATATTTTTCATATTATTTACTTTAGTAATTGTTCACTCATTTATTTAACAAAATACTTAAAGAGCATTTAGTCAGTTCCAGGCACCATTCTGAACTTTTGAAAAAAGTCAACTTATTTCTATATGAGCTTTTTCTGTCAGGATTTCAAACTTATTTCTTCTTCTTCTACCCTTGAGAGGGTTTCATCAATGTGCCCTTTGGAACTTTGTGGGGAGAAGGCTCCCTTCTCAAGTTTTTGTTCAAATTAGACATTTTTCTGGTTCAAGAATGGTCCTCCTGACCGTGAAGTCATTTTGACAGTTCCCACAGATACCCAACTATCAGTTGCCCTGGTTTCTTCCTCTCCTCAGAAAATATGCTGCCTGTCACCTTCTTGTTGGGTGACTTGTATTAAAGAAGGCATATTGTTCCAAACCAGCAGCTTTCAGGTGGAATTACTGTCCTGAGTATGAAATTGGCACGACATTGGCAGCACAGTATAGTGGTTAAGTGTTTGGACTCCTGGACTTGGGTGAAATGAATTCAAATCTTGGATGAACAAAGATTTTTAAAATTTATGTAATTTCTTGACCATAGTTCCACATCTTCCTACTTTACAAGGTTGTTGAGGGGATTAATTGCAATGAGGCGTGTTAAGCACTTAGCACAGTGCCCGGCACAAAGGAAGACTCTGATTTATGTTAGCTTTATTGTTGTTGATTGAAGGAGATCAAGCTGGCACTATAGATTTTTTATACAAATGTCATCCACAGCAATTTAATAACTAGCAGAAAATAAAGAAAAAACGCCAGAACGCTTTTTGTCTACAAATGGGTATGCAATGATTGACATACAGGAATTTAAGTTTTTAAGTTGATGTAGTCTTAAAATGTGTTTTTATACCATGAGACCCCTTGATAAAGCCAATATTCTTAGACCATGGATAACACACATGTTTACAGCCTTGGATTGTGATATTTGGGGATAAATTATGCTGACTATGATTTGAGGAGTGGTATATTTCTATCCATGCAATGATAAATTATTTTATAACAGGACTGAATTATGTGTTCTGACCAAAAAAAAAAACCCCCGATATAACGAAGGTGGTTTTAAAATAAAACTCTGCACAACATGATTCCAAATTCATTGCATGTTGGATGTTTAGAAGGCCACTTGGACATCATCTAGTGCTCTCTTATTTTATAAGTACCATTGAGGCCTGGAGATATTAAGTGAGTTGACAAAGCTGGGGTTAGTGTCACTAGGACCTGGGTCACCTGAGTCCTAATCTAGTCTCATTACCATAGTCCATGAAGCATCTTCATATAAGGAGCATCAAACCACAATACCTAACATACTCTCACACTAGTGCAGAATCAATATATGGTTCTCCAGGGCTCCACAGAGCTCACAAGCACTGCTTCTAAGTGTCACAGAGTATCTCATCCATGCCTTAAAATGTCCACAAGCACTGACTTTTCTCACACTTAGAAACATTGATTCCAGTCATCTTCCATATAGCTTTTCTGAAAGCTTATTTCCATACTCTGAAGCCTGGTTCTCACATATATCCCTTCAGATTTTATTCACAAAAATCCCAGGCATAGATACACTTTAACATATATCTACCCATATACCAATATAGTACTCATCTAACATTCCACTGAGCCACTCTAAAACACACCCATCTCCACTTCTGCTGAGCCTACCTCATTTCTAAAGAGTTTTGGGACATCTAAATGAAATATAAACAAATAAACTTTTGCTTAATTATCATTTTTAAATTTTTAAATCCATATCTTATGCCATTCATTCTTATTTTCTGCTACCTACTGAGTAAAACTCTTTTCCCTTTTTCATGCTTTGGAAAACATCGAGTCATATTTCCTCTAAGATGAATACCTAAGTCATATTCATACTACCAACTTCCTACTTTGTTAGTTTCCGCTCGCTATGGTTTCTTTCTCTGTAAATTTGAATATATATCACTTGTGTCACAGAATTTTAAATTAATTTTGTCTACTCGTTATAAGGACTAAATTAGTTAATATTTGTAAAGAGCTTAGAATTGTTCTTGGTTCATAACACTATGTTAAATAAATAAATATTTGAAAATTCTATGACATCCTCTTGAATAATATCATGACATTTGGGAATTATATATTCTGCCCTGTTAGTAGAATGTACTTCCTTTATGCTCTGGGCTGTATTTGGACCAACCCTTCTTGGTAAAAATCACTTTTTGCATTCTGATGCAGTGTCTCTGGGAATTGGCTGTCCTTAACCAACATAACTAAGAAAGGATATGAGTTTAAGTACCCTTTCACCAAGTGTGGGATACAGAAAGAGGTTTTCTCATATGGAATGTAATTTGATTACAATGACATACCTAAATAGATAGTTCAGACTTTGCCTAAGCACACATAGAGATTTGTAACCAAAAAACTTGTACAAGATAGGGAAATCCTAGCTAAACAAGTATTGCTGGCAAGCATTTTCCAAAGTGTGTTCCATTGACTATTTAAATAAAAAATGACTATTTATTTAAAATAGGGATAATGATCACATTATGAGTGAAAAATTCATGGTTAAAAGTTTTGTATGATTTTTTTAATGGTGCATTATTCATCCTGAAAAAGGATATCCTTGGCTTATCTGATTATGGAAACCTTTTACCAATGATCATCTGAAAGGCTGACTCTTGATTAGAGGAACTTTTGGGAAACATTGTCCTAGGTTGAACTTTTACTCCAAACCTTAGGTTAAGATTTTATAATATAGGCTGAAGCATATGAAATGGCAACAGTGGACTATTTCTGTCCTACCAAAAAGAAGTGGTCTCATATGGGTCAAATTAAAACAACTTAGAACAATTATTTCCAACAGAAGGAAGGCAAGGCACATGAGTTTGAAAAATCCTAATCACATTGCTTTTGATTGGTTTTTAGTCATAATAATTAATTTTGAGATTTTAAACTACACCAAAGAATGGTGTGATTACCTGGTGAATTTTTATGAATATACTCCAATGATATAGTATCTGACTTTTTCTAGAAATGAAATAAAGCTACTTAAAAGACTACATAATATTCAAAAACAAAGGAAAGTAAAAAAAAAAAGATTTTTTTAAACTGGCAAACTAGGCTTTTTTGCCTCATGAGACCAACTCCAAGATATTGACTACTGTTAGTGTGATGTAACTTAAAGGATTTATACTACAATCTTTTTCCCCCTAGACTTCAATTTTCACACCAGCCTTTGGTTCAGAAACTAAAGTCAGAATAAACAGTAACATGAGAACTGAAGAAGTAATAAAGCAACTTCTCCAAAAATTTAAGGTAAGCTTTATCATCAAACTGAGCTATAAGTATCTTGTATATGATTTAAACATAGACACATAAACACACTCTGAAAAAAGACCTTATGAGCATGTAAAGTGTATCTGAATTGGCTATTTGAACTGAAGGATTTTTTCCTATGTAGCAGGCTTTAGTAGCTATGCCCTGAAAAACTATAATATTCCCAAGGAACAGAGAAGGTTTTATGTCTGAGAGTGAAAATAGAAGTAAGGAAGTAGATACATAAATTGGGTCTAGTTGGCTTAGAGAAGAACATCATACGAAAACAAAGAATTTATGTTTGTTCATTTTTTGCCTTTGACAGATTGAAAATAGTCCCCAGGATTTTGCTCTTTACATTATTTTTGGAACAGGAGGTAAGAATACTTGATAGTTTAAAACTCACTATTTTTATGTGACTCCAATATGTTATAGTTCCTGCCAAAAGAGAAGGCAGAAGAGAAGTTTACTTCATTCCCCCCCATGTGTCTTTTAGAAGATTATTTATATTCCACAATTTCAGAATAAGGCAACCTGATAGATTACTTTTTCGTTTTAAATACTCATTTTATTCATTTTTAATTTTTTAATTAATTTTTTTATTTTTAAAGAAGCTTTAGATTACATAAATGTTACATTAAAAATATAAGGGATTCCCATATGCCCCACTCCCTCCCCCTGCCACACTTTCCCACATCAACAGCAGCCCTCATTAATGTGGTACATTTGTACAATTGATGAACACATATTGAAGCATTGCCACCAAGCATGCATTACAGTTTACATCATAGTTTACACCCTGTCCTGCACAATTTTGTAGGTTATGACAAAATATCCTCAAAGATTTTTTGATACAGAAGGGTTTGCTTTTTGGCCAGATACTGAATTATCTGAAAGGAGAGTAGAACCCTGGGGGATACTTTAAGGGTTCTCCAGGAGTTGTTAGGAACTTCTGTCACAGTTCACCTCTGTATTTCTTTCTTTTTGACTTTCCCTTCTCATTCTAGCTTTTACTGAGTTATCATTGTATGCCATTTTTCTCTGACCTTGTTATAATTTCCTTCTCAGCACAGGGCCTGGCATTGTATGAGTGTGATTTCCTTCTCAGTAGAGAAGTGTATTCAGAACTTAGTGGAAGGGAGTAAAAGGTTAGAAGCAGGACACGGGAAAGGCACTGTACATGGGGTGCTAGGATCAGGGAATGATAGAAATATTAGAGAAAACCTAAGGCAGAATTAAAATGAAATTTTTGAAAATCACAAAAATGAAAAATTTAAAATATTAAATTGTAGAAAGAGCCCAGGTTAAAATTTGTCAGAAAATTTGAGCCTGAATTGAATCAAATAAAATGACAAATTTTAATACCAAAACAACTACAACTAAAAGCTGGATCTCCAAACACATACAAAAGTAAAGCCCTTGTGAATTTAAAGCATAAATATAAGTATATATAAATATATAATATAAATTTATATATAAAATATATGTATATACAGGTATAGTTTTAAAAATTCTAATAGAAAATATATATATTCAATTTAGTTGTTAAGGACAAGAAAACCAAAAGGTATAAAATAAAAAGTAGAGATACTGAACTGTATGAAAACTTTAAATTTTTCTATGGAGAAATGTATGAACAGGTTATGAAGAATATTTTCCATAGATATCAGATGAAAGATTAATGCCTACAGTATCAAAGCCTTCTTGCAAAATGATAACAAAGACAACCAATCCAATAGAACAGAAAGAAGTATGGAAAAGCAATTTAAAGAAAAATAAATTTTAAAAACAGTAAATATTTTTAGGAAAAGTCTTAAACTCACCAGTAGTCAGGGAAATGCAATTCAAGCCAAAATGAAGTATTCCCTCACATTTTTCAAGTGGGCAAAACCTTTTTAAATGATTCTACCTATGGCTGGCATGAATAAGGGTAAAGAGGTATTTTCATGCTACACTGGTGAAGTATGATTTTTTTTGCTTTTTTGGGAAATCAATCTAGCAATATTTCTTAAAATTTAGAGTACACATATCCTTTAGCCAGCATTCCCACTTATTAGAAATCTATTTAATGAAAATAAACCTACTAGAACCTAGAGATTAATCTGCAAGGCTATTTACAATGACAGAAATTTACTTATCACAGGAATGACTGAATAAGTGATTATTGCGCAAACATGAAATGAAATGAGTTAGATTTATACCAGATGAACAGCAGGATTTCCATAATATATTTTAAGTGAAAAATGCAAGGTGCCTAAAACTGTATATAATATGATCCCATTTTTGTAAACAATAAATCTCTACTTAAATATGTGGTGTATAGGGTTATTTGATTAGGGAGAAAAGTGTGGAATGATAAATACTAATTTATTGACATTGGTCAACTGGCTGGGATGTTGGGAGAGGCAGAAAAGAGGATGGGAAGGGGAAGGAGCATGATAAGCAAAAAAATAAAAATAAAAATAACCAATTAAAACATGATTTTTAAGAAAGATATGTGCAATCAAAACAACAAGTATGGTATGACTGCCTTTATGTAAAAATTGTATTTGTGTGTGTGCATAAAGGGATGGATACACAATCGTATGCATTTGTTATCTTGGTATTATGGGATTTCAGTTACTTTTTACTTTCTTCCTTATACTTTCCTCCAGAGTTGCAATTACAATAGCATGTGTTGTTTTTATAATCAGAAAAAAATATGGCTATTTTCACTGTTAAAGTGTAGTTCTTTCTGAAATTTCATCATGAAAATCACATTTCCTTTAATTTTTTTTGTCAAATTTTCTTATACATAAAATCCATAAGGAAGAGAATCATAACTAGCACTTATTAGGGACAAGAGACAGGAAAGAGTCAAGCACAGAACACCTCTTTGGGACAAGATTCTAGAAAACAGATGAATTTTCCCCATCACATCCACTAAGCCTGTGCTTCTCAAATTTTTCTGTAGGATTGCCTGGAGAGTTCATTTAAAATACAAATTCCTGAGACCCTCCATATCGGGGGCAGTATAAAGGAATCATTTATACTAGTCAAATAGAGGGGTCTCCGTAACATATTTTTAAGTGAAAAATGTAAGATGCCTAAAAGTATATATAACATGATCTCATTTTTATACACCAACAATAAGTCCCTATTTAAGTATGTGGTAATTTAGTCCCAATAAGTTAACCTCTCTCATCAACCCAACAGACTACCTTTCTGGCCTTCACATCTTTAAATTGGTTTTGCATCCACAATTTGTTCCATTCTTGATATTACAGAGCAAGGTTTCTTGCTTAATGATCTTGCTTCATGATCACCTGGGTGATTATTAAAAATGCAAATTATCCTTCTTCGTCTTCTCCACTATGAACTCTTCTGTAGTTGATTCTCTTTTTCATTTCCAGAGCAGAGACGACTAAAGAAGACAGACATTCCGCTACTGCAGAGGCTCCTACAGGGACCTTCCAAAAACAATGCTCGCATTTTCCTCATGGATAAAGATGAAGAAGAAATCAGCAGTGATGTATGGACACCAGCACCCTGAATCTGTCTTTGCATCCCTCCTGACTCAGCACCTCTGATATAAATGCTCTGCTTTCTTTCCCAGGTGGCTCAGTACATTAACTTTCATTTTTCTCTCTTGGAATCCATTCTTCAAAGATTAAATGAAGAAGAGAAAAGAGAGATTCAAAGAACATTAACAAAGTAAGTCAAGAGCAAGCAGTCTGGATGCTTGGTCCTTTAATATAAGGTTCAATGGCACAAAATGTGTTCAATGTTTAATACTCTTTCTCTCCTCATTTTCAGATTCAGAAGGGAAAAGGCTATTATACTGAAATGTCTTGGAAGGAAACAGGTTGTAAAAACAGAAACAACAGTTTAGCATTATAGGCTGTTATTGCTAAAATGCTCCAACAAAGTTAGAGAGACATTACTATTTGATGAGTGCATAAATTCTTCACATGCATTCATACAAACATATATGACCTTGAATCTGCAGAAAATTGAATGTGAAAAAAAGTTGCCTCTCTTTGAAGTGATTTGGATAGCTAGCGTTCACATGTGAATGAGCTTGAATTTAGTTTCAGTAACTGAAATAAGATTGGGTACTGTGTATTCCAAATATCTTTTATAGTAAACATTCAGTGAACTTGAATTTAACTGGAATTTTCAGATTTCATGCAGTTTAAACTTTTTTTAGCTGGAACTCTTAAGAGAACAGAAACATCAAATGGCTCTCAGAAATGACTCATAAGTAAAAGGTGCCAGCTCTTGAAATAAAAAAGAAGCATATTCTTTTACACCACCAAGGAATCTAATGGTGACAGTGTTTCACAGCTCCTTGAAAACACTGGCATTTTCATAAAATCTAGGACTAACTATAAGAGTAAGTGAAATTTGGCTATCTGTAACATCAGAGCTATCTGTCCTATCAGAAAGAAAAGATTTTGAACACTGTTGAGAAATCCAATTTCTAATTTTCTCAACCTGACCCCTTCTCTTCTTTTTTGTACTGTTCTACTGATGACTCTAGAATGTATTCTTAAAGCTTTTTTTTGAAAAAGGGCAGTTGAACTATTTACTTTCTAAGTTTTTTCAAATAAATACACCACCGAGTCTTAATATATTTCACCAGCTAGGACAGTACTTGGCCCAGAGTGACTGTTGCTGAATTAATATAATGGATGAAGCAAAGCTGCTGTAACTGAAACCAGGCAGCGAATTTGGAACTGGCCTTCTCAGCTTTCCTGTTACTCTACAAGACACTATAAAAGTATTTCCTCAAATTTTTGCAAGTCTGCTAAATCCATTTGAAAAAACATTGAGAATGAAGAGATGCCAAAATTATCATTTCTGATTTTATTTATGACCTCTCTTAAAAATGTTGTTTCATGTAACTTTCTTCATTTAAATTCCTCACAAGCATTGCATTAAAGTGTTTGATTACATTGCACGTGCTAAGGAATAGGATTGTACATAATAAAACCAGTTGGAGAATTAATTTACAATATTAAAATATGAAACATTTTTAAGACAACAATATTATTTCTCACTATCACCAAAACCTAAACTGGATAATAGTGCAAGTATACTAGGACCTTTTCAGTCCTAGGAGGTCTCTCCTTACTGGGTTAAAACAAAGGCTTGCATTTTCATTCTTTCATGTATTGATTAATAAGAAAATAATCTCATCTCAATAAAATAAGGCAAATGTAATAGATAAAATCGGTATAATTATAAGAAATTTTTAAGTATCAAGTACTTGCCATAGACATGACAAGAACTCCTCTTTAATATATTAAAAGTCCAAAAGAAAATTATCAAGCCTATGTAGGGGGAATAAAGGCAGATGGCATGAAAAGAAAAATCATGGAAGAAAAGCAAATGACTACTAAGTACATGAAAAAGTTTCATCTTACTAGTTATCTGCTGTATTAGTCTGTGTCCTGTCAGGACACTGAAACCATAGAGCAATTTAAACAGCAGATGTTTAATATAAAGAATTATTAAGTTATTATAGGAGAGTTACTGCAAAGATGGAAAGAGGATTCTAAAGGGTACTCTCTAAGGCTGAGGGAGAATATCCCAAAAAGAAAAAAAAAGAAAAAGCCTTGAAATGGGAGATTCAGAATTCACTGGAGAAGGTGAGATTGCAGCCCACTGGATGGAGGAGAAGTTGGCTGGATAACCGAGGCCAGTGCTTGGTCACAATCGCCATAGGCAAGCAGAAACAACCTCTTGGGTACAGAGGAGCCAGGTGGGTGGGCAGGTGTACAGCAGGAGTCACGGCCAGGCTCAGGTCGAGTGTAGGTTGGCTGGTCTAGGTCCTGGAGAGCAGGCTCTTTTTTTCCTTCACTGCCCCAGCCAGAGTGGTTTCTCTCGTGCTACTTGCCTGCAGGGTGCAGCTTTCTCCAGTACTTACTTCTGCCACCCTCTTCTCCAGCTCTTGATTGGTGCAGGAGTGGCAGCATGGCCTGAAGCCCCAGCACAGGCCTGTGCCGAGCTCATAACCCTAGGTAAGCTCAAAGAATGCTCTGCAGAGCTGGCTTTCTAGCCTCCCAGGAGCCGGACCTTTGTCCCGTGCAGCCTCTCAACTCTGCAGCTGCCCAAGTTATACACAAAGGCGTACTCAGTTCCTGCAAAGTGAGCTGAGTACAGGTACAGTTCCCAACGGGCCGGATCTTCCTGCAATGTTTCCCCTGCGCCCTCTACTGACAATATGTAGCATCATGCAACCTGCAAAGGAAACCCATTTAAAAAGCCCAAATCCATTTTCACAGAGTTTGGAGCTGAAAAGCAGTAAAATAATAATTGGCACGTCAACAAAATACCAAGTAAAGAAAAATGAAATACACTTTTTGGTCTATTAAATGAGCAAAGCTTAGTGGTAATATTAAATACTCAACAAATTATAATAAGATGGTCACTCAAACTGCTGGTAGAAATACAAATGGATATAACTTTTCTTGGAAGCCATTAGTATTAAGTTCATACCATAAATATACTTCTAGGATGTTATCATATGGAAATAATCATAAATACAAAAACATTCTGCAAAGATATTCATTATTTTTATTTATTGTGACAAAAGGAATAGGCTACATGGTTTAAAAAAAAAAAAAATAAGGAAAGAAAGAACACTTACTCCTAGAATGTTAGAATGTTATGCAGCTGTTAGAATTACATTTCCAAATAAATTTTAATTGCAGGACACTGTGATGGTTAGTTTATGTGTAAACTAGGCTAGGTTATGGTGTCCAGTTGTTTGGTCAAGCAACCACTGGCCTGATTGCTACTGTGAGGATATTTTATGGACTTAAATCATCAGAAAGTTAATTGCATCTATGGCTGATTACATCTACAATCAACTAAGGAGAATGCCTTCAGCAATGAGAAAAGTGTTATCCAATCAGTGGGGCCTTAAAAGGAGAAGTGATGATTTCAGCAGCTGGAAGGAAAAATTTTAATCTCTTCTTCAGCCAGCCAGCTTCTCCTGGGGAAATCATCAAAAACCTTCATTGGATTTCCCGTCTTGCAGCCTTCCTACGGAATTCGAACTTGCCCATCCTTACTGTCATGTGAGCCAATCCCTATAATAAATCTCATAATATTCATATAATATACACACACATATATATATATTTCCTATCAGTTCTGTTTCCCTGCAGAATCCTGACTAATTCAGGTATATTCTCCTTATGTATAAGGATAAGAATATACAAACATACCACAAAATATATATTATCCACAAATATGTATTATGTGTTTCTATGTATGTGTGTGTACACATTAATATTTATATATGCACACATTAACAAACCAAGAACATGTTAAATATAGTTATGTCTGGATTGTAGAATAGTGATGATTTCTCTCTTTCTTATTTTTCTAAATTTATTAAACATTCTATAAATAAAATGTTACTCTTTAAATTAGGAATTAGAAAAGTTATGATTAAAAAGCTTTCAACAACAAAGTAGCAAGTACATGCAAATGCAGAGTTCTACTCGATGCAAAAAAGTTCAAATAAATCATTTCAGTGAGAAACTAACATCACTTCTGTGGTAGTTTAAAAATATATCCACAAAGTCTTTAACACTCCCCATTTCAAAAGGTGGTGTCTAACCCCCCTCACCTTGGAAATGGACTGGATTTAGTGACTCACTTCTAACAAATAGAGTGAAAGTGACTGCGTGCGACTTTGGAGAACAGGTCTTAAAAGTCACTGCGGCTTCCTCCTCGCTCTCTCTCTCTCTCTCTCTCTCTCTCTCTCTCTCTCTCGGATTACTTGTTCTTAAGAAAGACAACTGTCACGTTGCGAGCAGCCCTACGGAAAGACCTACGGAGCGAGAAACTTAGACCTTCTGCTGATAGCCAGTGAGGACTTGAGCCCTCCTGCTAGCAGCTATGTGAGTGGGCCATCTTGGAAGTGGTCCTCTCGTCCCAGAGAAGCCTTTAGATGACTGCAGCCTGATTGACAGCTTGACTGCAACCTCGAGACAACTTGAGCCCTCAAAAGCCAGCTAAACCACTTCTGGATTCCTGATCCTCAGAATCTGTATAAGATAATAAATGTCTTTTGTAGTAGGCTACTAGATTTAAGGATAATTTGTTTCATAGCAATAGATAACTAATACAATTTCCAAGACAAAAATATGTTTACTTCAGAGTTATCTTTGTGTAATACAAGAACACAAAGTTTCATCACAAAACCATTTATCCTTGTTTTAGATGGTTCAGATATTTCACTACCAGTTACATATTGGATTAAATTCAGTTCTAGATTATGTTATATTTATTAATGGTAGAGGCTCATCACATTTATCTTTGTATGCTTTGCTCTACTTATTTTGTACTTAATATTATTCTTGCATACTGAATATGCTAAAAAATAGATTGAATAAAGGAATGAATGAATTAGTGAATGCATGAATAAATGAATGATCTGAAATATATTTATTAAATCCCTTGTAGATCTGTCTCCTTTTCCACAAGCCTGATCCACTAACTAAAGAAATATAGAACCTTCTTAACACTCTCCCTAACATGGTAGCATGTTTTATTCTCTCCTGGCTGTATGAAATTTGGAAATATTCAATTAGGCAATGTTACTGTAAAATTTAGTTTAGAGATGTTCAAATTGGTTTCAGTAAGTGAAAGGGAAAGAAGTCCACTTGCAACTCAGTTGATAAATGAAAAAAACAGCAGGTGTAACCATTACATTGGGGCAAAGAAAGGACTAGGATGCAATTAGGGGAGGCAAAAACCTTCAATGACATCCATTTGTCTTTTAAATTAATAATAATAGCTAACACTTATTAGATTGAACCATTTGAAATTGCCAAAATTTGACCTATAAAAAACAGCAGTTTCCTAATGTTTAAACTAATAGCACTTACCATATGTCAGGCAATATTTTAAGTGCTTTACATATATCAATTCATTCAATGCTCATTTACATAAGGAAATTACTATTTCAACCCCATTTTATACATGTGGATAGTAAGCCATAGAGAGGTTCCATAACTTGCTAAGGTCTCCAATAGAAGAGCTAGTTAGGATTTGAACCCATGGCTCCAGCTGGACTCCCCAATCTTAACCACCATACTCCACAGCCTCACCCTAAATTACACTCCCTCAATCTGGCATTCTCTTATGTAAAATGGGGATAATAGCTCATACATCATTGAATGGTTTTGAGAGTTATATGAGATAATGCACAAAAAATCTAGCCCCTTGGGGCATTACCTGTGGATCTCAAGAAGTTCTTAATAAACTGGTATAAAAATAAAATAAAAAATAAAAAAAAAAATCTAGCCCCATGCTGGACACAGAAGAAGTGTTTGATAAATATTAATGATTGTTATAATTAAACTACATGTCCTCACCCACCATTATAAACTTATCTACCACAAATTCTTATGCCCACAACTCTTTCCTTGTTTTAAGACCAGCCAGACTGAATCATTCCCTGAAACACCTCA
Organism: Cabassous unicinctus; assembly: GCA_029593785.1. Classification (NCBI taxonomy): domain Eukaryota; kingdom Metazoa; phylum Chordata; class Mammalia; order Cingulata; family Chlamyphoridae; genus Cabassous; species Cabassous unicinctus. The sequence goes on along the minus strand of JAQZBX010045354.1, from coordinate 6,283 downwards.
CACTTGATCACATTTATACCAATTGATTTATATATATATATATATTTTTTTTTTTAAAGATACTTAGATTATATAAATGTTACATAAAAAAATATAGAGGATTCCCATATCCGCAGCTCCCCACACCTCCCACATTTTCCCACATTAATAACATCCTTCATTAGTGTGGTACATTCATTGCAATTGATGAACACATTTTGGAGCATTGCCACTAAACGTGGATTATAGTTTACATTGTAGTTTACACTCCCTCCTACTCAATTCTGTTGGTTATGGCAAGATATATAATGGCCTGTATCTGTCATTACAATGTCATTCAGGACGATTCCCATGTCCAAAAAATGTCCCCATATTACATCTGTTTTTCCCTCTCCCTGCCCTCAGAACCTCCAATGACCACTGCCTTCACATCAATGATATAATTTCTTTCATTGGTAGAATCACAACAAGTCTATAGTAGAATACCAGTAAGTCTACTTTAGTCCGTAGTTCGTTCCCCAATCCTGAGGATTCTGGAATGGTGATGTCCACTCCACCTCTAATTGAAAGGGGGCTTCAATCCCACATGGCTGATGGATGGGACTATCTTGCTTGCAGTTGTAGACTCTCTTGGTTCCTTGGTATAATGATTGTCCATCATCTCCTCCTTGTTAGTTGTCCTGGGTAAGTCCAATGAACTGGAGAGTAGGTGTTGCAACTCAGTTGAGATTCAGAACCCAGCTGGCACATGGACAGCCCAAAGATTTAATTCTCTTGGACGTACACTTACCAACTCTAGTACTAATTATAGGTTCAAAGAGAAAGGACAGTAGAGCTGTGTGTAGGGAAACCACAACTGAGTCTAACTCTGTCACACTGGGGAGCATAAATTCCAAAGTAGGGTCCACTGGCAAGGCACCAAACTCCTGAGCTATCTGCCCTGACTATGGTGTCTGGATGTCTCCAGAGCCCTCAGAAGCCCTGTTATTTGGGGTAGTATCTACTTTGGCAGTCAATGAGATCTTGCTGAGACATGCATAAGCGTAACCTCTGGAATGACCTCCCAACTCACTCTGAAGTCTCAGCCATATAAACTCATTTTTCTTTACCTTTTTGCTGAGTCCACTCAATGGGGGAAAAAACAGTCTCTTCCACAAATGGTGCTGGGAAAACTGGATAGTTACATGCAAAAGAATGAAGGTGGACTACTACCTCACATCATATATAAAAATTAACTCAAAATGGATCAAAGACCTAAATTTAAGTACCAAACTATAAAATTTCTAAAAGAAAACATAGGAAAACATCTTCAGAACCTTCTGTTAGGCAATGGTTTCTTAGACTTTACAAAAAAAAGCATGAGCAACAAAAGAAGAAATAGATGAATGGAACTTCAAAATTAAAAACTTTTGTACATCAAAGGGGTCTATCAAGAAGCAAAAAAACAACTTACAGGATTGGAGAAAATATGTGGAAACCATATACCTAATAAGGGTTTTAATATACAGAATACATAAAGAACTCAACAAGTGTACAACAAAAAGCCAAAAAAATAACTAAAAATGGGCAAAAGATTTGAATAGGCATTTCTCCAAAGAAAATGTACAAATGGCCTATAAACACATGAAAATAAGATCACATCATTGTCCATTAGGAAAATGCAAATCAAAACCATAATGAGATACCACCCCACCCCCCACAAGAGTGGCTACTACCAAAAAAAAGTGTTGGAGAGCATGCGGAGAAATACGAACTCTCATTCACTGTTGGTGGGAATGGCAGATGGTGCAACCAGTATGGAAAACAGTTTGGCAGTTCCTCAGAAAGTTAAGTATAGAATTACCATATGATCCTGCTGTAGTGGTGTAAAATAAGTTATATTTGATGCCTCATCATTTTGCCAGATCATAAGTTCCCTTTTCAGTCACCATCCCAGCTAGCCTGTCCTGAGTGTAACCTCAATTAGCAAGACATGCACCCCCATATGGTTTGGGTAAGAGCCACCCTTAGCTTCTCCAAACACCAGTTGCCACTTTTGCCCTTTTGAACCACCTAATTTACTAGCAAGACATGTATCTCCATATGACTTGGATGATAAGCTGCCCTCAGCTTCTCCAAATGGCCCTTGCCACTTCTGCTTATCCAGCCATATAGTTTAAAACTTTAATCTGCATAGCCACAGGAAAACCTTACTCCTTCCCTCTAGGTCACAATACAGGCAAGAGCCCAGGACCCACAGGTGCTTATCCACCTCCCACACACCCCTCCATGGGAGCCAAGGTAAGCAACCCAAGTGTCCACCAACAGATGAATGGAGAAATAAAATGTGGTATATCCATATAATGGAATATTATTCAATGATAAAAGGAATGATACATGCTACCTAAACAGATGAAACTTGAAGACATCATGTTGAATCAAAGAAGCTAGACACAAAAGTGAAAATAGGGTATGATCTCACTGATATGAAATTATATGAATGTTATGAATTATAATAGCATTGTTTCATGAATTTTAACAAAATTACCACACTAATGCAAAGTGTTAATAATAAGGAAAACTATGTGTATATGGGGAGGCGGGATATACGGCAACTTTACTTTCTGCATGATTTTCCTGTAAACTTACAACTTCTCTAATTGAAAAAAAGCAAATGAAGAACATTTTAAAAGAGGATGAAATTTTCTTTCTCTATATTTCTCTAATTAAAATAATTATTTTAACAAGTAATAAAATGTTACTGTTTATTTTTACTTTAATACACAAAATATCTGGAAAAATAATAATAAGCCAAAATTATAAACATCAATTATTTAAGTCAAGGCAGGATTTTGGGTGGGGGGATTATTACAAGGCATCATTTAAAGTACAATTTTATATTAAAAATATTAGGAGCTTTTAGTTCCAATGTCAGCATCACATACATAAATAGTATAAAGATGAAAGACAAAATAATTATGAAGGTAATTTTATTATAAAGCATATTTCATGCAGTTCATCAACAACCAATTTTCATTAGTGGTATAGACAGGAACTCCAAGATGTGGTTGGTAGACTTTTTCACTCTGGAAACCCATCAGCCAGTTCCCAGTCAGATAGGGCAGCCCCTTACATCTACCTGAGGCATTTGAAAAGTCCTTTGGTTTCATGTTGTTTCTGCTCCTGAGAAGCAGACAGCTTATGGGGCAGAAGAGAAATTAGAGAAGGTTCTCTGAGGATTACAATAAGTAGAGTTCTCTTTCAGGAGTAAGAAAGGAGAAATTAAGTATAGACTGGCCAGTGTTCTTGAGAAACATTGTGAGTGAAACGTCATTTTTTCTTATTTTATTTTGAAGACATGTATTTGATTATTCATGAAAAGTAAAATTCAGATCTCAGCAAAGATCCTGAATTCTGGGATCATTTACCCTCCTAAGAGTAACTGGTACTCTTCTATTAATCTGGACTCCTAGAAAAAATCAAATAAGCACATCTGTGAAGGGAGTAATACTTAAAGTATGATTCTCAAATAGAAACTCTTTAAGTCTTACCTGTTGTATGCTTGAAATGGGCTTTGTTATGTTCTCGTCTCATGGTCATAGAATTTCCCATGGGATAGAGAACCCAAAGTTTCCCTCCTCCCTTGATTCAGAGGCTTCACTAACTGCAATTCTCCTCCCCTTTTCATGACCCCTGATTTGGAATATATAAAATTTTCTTCTTCCTCTCAAAAATATCAAACCTTCATTGCAGGATAAAAATAAACTTTCAACATTAGCTTTTCATTGGATTTTCAAACTACTATAAGCTAATGCCATGCTAAATCACTGAATAGTCCAAGTACAAGAACTCAAGAGAAACAAAACCATTAGCATTCAAAGTATCCTTACTCCCTACATATATACTGGTATAGATATATATATTAAGTCCAGCAGTTTTCCCCAATTTTTAGCTGTGTGGCTTTTATTCAAATAAAAATCATTTGTGGAAAACAAGTATATAAGAGATAAGAGTGAGATCATTTTGAGCTAAAATTGGAATGAGACCCCCTAGAACTCCACTACTAAGATGTGTGTATGTATCCACACACACATATACACACACACAACCTGAGGGGTAGATTACTTGCCTATTTTTCAGACTCCCCACAATTTCTTAAAGCCACCTATATTCTTTCAGTAAATTCATTTTTACTTATCTTAGACAGAATTTGATCCTATTATTTGCCATTAAAGAATCCCAACTGACATACCAGCAAAAATGCTATGGGAAGCACATGTAGCTCAAATGATTGAGCTCCTGCCTACCACATGAGAGGTCCCTGGTTCAGTTCCTGATGCATCCTAAAGAAGACAGCAAGCTGGCGTGACAAGAGACACAAGAAGAAAGGCATAATGAGAGACACAACACAGCAGGAAGGAGCAGAGGTTCCCGGTGCCTCCTAAAAAGGACAAGCAAGACAACGAGTTGAAGTGACAGGCAGACACAGCAAGCTGACACAACAAGATGATGCAACAAGAGACACAAGAAGAAAAAACACAATGAGAGACACAACAAAGCAGGGAGCTGAGGTGGCTCAAGTGATTAGGCATCTGCCTCCCATATCAGAGGCCCTGGGTTTAGTTCCTGGTGCCTCCTAAAGAAACAAGGAAGACAAACAGACACAGCAAGTGCAAACAACAAGGAGGTGGGGAAGAAATGAATAAATAAAATAAACTTTAAAATGCTATACAAATATGTGGACAAAATAATAAAGGAAAAGTTTATTTTCCAGGTACACATTCTGAAAGATAAATGACTTGAGAATGTAGCCCAGTATAAGTCAAAAGAATCCAAGGAAAAACACAACATGGGATTCCACAAATAGTCCAATTTACTCAGGGTTATTTTGAAAAGAATCAGGCTTAGGAATACCTCTATCCAAATTGTAAGATAAAGTCAGAGGACTTTTTGAAATATATCTTCAAGATGATAGAATATTCTATTACAGAAACTATGATTAAGAACCTGAAATATTTTAATAGTGTGATGAATGAAGATGCTTTATTTGTCAACATGAGGAAAAGAAAGGCAATCAGAAACTCTAGAGAAAAAGGCTACACTAGTTAATCATAATGTAATAAATAATAAATAAGGAAAGGGATTTGGAAGATAGTGGACTGGAAAGACATGGGACTCTCTTCTCTCCCAGAAAAATAGCTAGAGGACAGGCAGAAACAGCCTGGGAGAAAAATCTTCTAGGGTTTAGGACTCCAGGGAAAGGCTGGACACCGCTCAGAAGAGAGAAGGACAAATAAAAAGAACCATGATGCCAAAACTGTGAGTTGAAAGTGGTAGCTGCTACTGCCAGCAACCTACCACAAACTATAGACAATTTTGAATTTTCAGGCCTTGGACCATTGGCTACAGACAAAGGAGGCCCCAGAGATCCACCTCCCCAGGAAAGGGGAGAGAGAGGGACACAGCTTAAGGCTGACTCAGCTTTTGAACCACAAATTTGGTCTATTGTGTGCCAGGAGCCCTTCCAAGCTGGGTGGGGCCACACCATTGTTTGCCTTTGGGAGCCTGCAAGGGACTAAAGAGATCCAACCCTCACAATCTCCCTCTCTTCTGCCTGGGACTTCCATATTTATGGATTGGAAGACTAAATATCGTGAATATATCAAACTGCTGTATAGATTCAACGCAATACCAATCAAAATTCCAATAGCCTACTTTACAGATATAGAAAAGGCAAATACCAAATTCATTTGGAAGGGAAAGTGTACCCGAATAGCCAAAAACATACTAAAAAAGAAGAGCAATGTGGGAGAAATTTTACTTCCTGCCCTTGAAACATATTACAAAGCTACAGTGGTCAAAACAGCATGTTATTGGCATAAAGATAGACACAACAGTAAGTGGAATAGAATTGAGAATCCAGAAATAGACCCTCACCTCTATGACCAACGGGTTTTTGACAAACCTACCAAAACCATGTTAATAGGACAAAACAGTCTCTTCAATAAATGGTGCTGGGAAAACTGGATATCCATAACCAAAAAATGAAAGAGGACCCCTATCTCACTCCCTATGCAAGAATCATCTCAAAATGGATCAAAGACCTAAATGTAAAATCCAGGAACATAGGACTACTAGAAGAAAATGTAGGGAAACATCTTAAAGACCTTGTGATAGGCGGTGGTTTCTTGGACCTTACATGCAAAGTATGAGCAACAAAAGAAAAAATAGATAAATAGGACCTCCTTAAAATTTTTGCACCTCAAAGGACTTTGCCAAAAGGTTGAAAAGACAGCCGACTCAATGGGAGAAAATATTTGGAAAT
>JAQZBX010045353.1:0-21074 GCA_029593785.1 Cabassous unicinctus | reverse complement strand
GAAGAGAAAAGAATAGACAAAAAATGTAAAGACAATTTAAAAAATGAATGAAAGAAAGAAATGCATGATGGCAGGTAGAAAGGAAGGTAGGAAAGAAGAAAGAAATAATATTAAGGAAGAAAAATCAAAAGATCCCTCCAAGAAAATGACCAGTAAGCCAAGTGACATATCACTTTAGCAACTCTAAGAAACATTCACAGATATTTCAGTTTGTGAACTTGGAAAGGGAAAATGAGGTTATTTTAGACTTTGTTTTGACTCTGGGAAACTCTTAAACTGTAAGAACCATACATTCTTATCTTCATAGGATGAAATTCATCCCACAGGATGAATTTAAAATAAAAAAAGTAATTTATCTTAAGTGTTCAGTAGAGTGAGTGTAAGAACACCGTGACTGTACACAAATTATAGCTATTATGATGGTCCTCTTCATGTGCATCCACATTCCCACAATGTGCTCTTCACTCTGTGATGAGATGTGGCAGGTGATCCAGGCACTCCAGAGGGGAGTAATGTTTAACTAACAAAGTGAAATCCCAGTGAATGATCAAGTTGTGCAATTACCATTGTGTTGTCATTGCTCTCCCATTTGAAGACACTTGGCATGCTTCATCTGGTGACAGACATTCACGTTGAAGAAGACTAACAGCTGGCATCATGTTAAGAGGAGGAGAATTATGAGGTAGGAACAGGCATGTGTGCAGATTACACCAGGTTGAAGTTTAAAATAATATAGCAACTTCTTGGAGCCAAGCTGGGGATTATGGGGTAGGTTGAGGAAAGAGAAAAGAGGCTGTAAATTAAACAAAATGATTTTACAGGGGATTGAACAATGTAAGTTATAACTAGGAGGCTGTCTATATCTATTTCCAGAACCCGTCAGTTTGATCAAATGGGGTTATCTCTTACATTATTAGTTGGGAGAAAATGGTGATGCAAGATTTTGCGGAAGTGATTGTTCCATCAATATGGTCTCAAAAATTTGCTAGTAGTAATATTACCCACAAAGTATATTAATGATAACTCTGCTTAATAAGGAATTTGGTTCAAAACTAATACTAAACTAAGTGTTACATTACAGATTATACTGACTTTTGCTTGGACATGCAACCCAGTTAACATCATGAATCCTTTCCTGACAAATATGCATAGAAAAGTGATGAAAAGTTTAGGGATCTTTCTGCAGAGCATAATTTGTATATTTCATTTTTAGTTTGTCAAAACTAAATATCCACTCTGTTCTTTCATTAAAATTGGTTCTTGTAATATTGAAATTTGCATCTATATGTATATGAGGAAAAGAAGAGACAAAAATATTCCATTCTCTATATGGGCATCATTGATCAGAGGTTCATCTTCAGCAATGAAGAAGATATCACAAGATATTTATACATACAACACTCACGTAACAAGCTATCTAAATAACTGAAACCTTCTTATCTGGCAAAATCACATGAAATCATAAAAACACACATTTACAAACTGGGAGATGTTCTAAGGACTTAAAATTGGACTTAGACTAGGACTCTAAGTGGACAGGTTAACTGTTAGCCAAATTAGCAACTTTTCTATTTGGTTTTAAAGAGAGAAAGGATTAAAAAATAAGTAAGTAGCACGATTGGAAGAATGGAAAAAAATACATATATAGTATGCATTTAGGACCAAAGAAAGCAAGAGTATTCACCATGAAAGGAGACACAAATATAATACTGCTCTGCCATGTCAATATAAATACAATTGGCTACTTGAGGTAAAACATAGATGTCAAAGAATACTAGAAAGCACAGGATTTCCTGAGCTTTCATTTTACTACATAGTGATGTGTTCAGATCCAGCATACCTGGACAGGCATACCAGAGAAGAGAATCTAGAATGATATCTGTCCTAAAATGCTGTCCAGCCACAGCCATTCAGTGGCTGGAGCTTTCCTAGTCTGCAGTTGTACTAACAGACCTGCAAGGCCAGCAACTGGCTACAAGCATCAAGCCAGTAATTCTTTAGACCCTTCCAAAATCATCTGTCCTCTGCAATGTTTTAAATATAAGACAGAAGTAAATTAAAATAAAAATCATTAGGGCTCCAAATTGTATTGAATATAGATAAAGAGAAAAATAGACCGAGAGCATAAAATGGATTTTTGTACATGAAAGATGTTTGATACAACTTTATAAAATAAATACTGAAGTTGAAAGGAAAATATTTTTTCAGTTGTTGAGATTCACAACAACCAAATAGGTACATTTTCAGATAGAAAAATAAACAAAAGTGCAAAGATGTAAAAGGAAAACTAAAGATTTTTATGAAAAGGAGGAAAAAGCATGGTTTTTAACATTTACAATTATTATTAACAAAATGCATATTACTTACTAGGGCAAAGAAAAATTCTTAATAAATTCCAGTTATACAATTTGTGTTCTCTGTAAAGCTTGAAAAAGTCACTTTTAAATACCTATTGAGACAATAGAATCTGTAAAGAATTATGGGTTATATTTATATTTAGAGTTTTGAATACAAAGAAAAAGAAAAATCTACACTTCAAAAATTTGGAGTTGTAGCTTGTAGATTATTTAATATAGTGATTTATGATTTTCAATATATCATAGAAAGAAAGCTTGACTCTAAAATATCTTGGGGTTTGATGTACTGGAAAGAGAACAGCTGAGTAAATAGAAAGTAAAAGAAGAAAACAGCAAATAAAGACAAATAAATGTGAGTTTATAAAGAGTTAGATAAAAAAGGAAAAAAAAAACTTACTTAAAGGAAATAATACTAATTTATACCTGTGTCCAACGTCAACTAAAAAGTCTCTCAGAATGGAGATTACCTCAGAATTTTGAGAGTCAGAGTAATGTTTCTAAATGGGGAAATTAGTTGAGAATATGCAGGCTTGTGTGGCTTTTATATCCATTCTTTTAAGAGCTATCATTTTTTAAAAAAAATTAGTGAAATATATCACTTATACATGAGCACAAATAAACAATAAGTGTATAGCAATAGTTGTGAACTTACAAAGCAAACATACATAACATCATACAAGGTTTTCATACCTCACCAAACCACCAATTGTTATTAAACATTTTTGTTTAACAACATCTTGCATTGTTGTTAAACATTTTTAACTAATGATTAAAGAACATCCTCAAAATATTACTACTAACCAAAGTATTTTCCCCCTACCCACCCTATTATTTTTACTTTATCATTTATACATGAACATACATAAACAATAAGTGTATAGTAAAAGTTGTGAACTTACAAGACAAACATGCATAACATCATACAGGGGCCCCGTACATCAACCCTCCACAAACACCTTGCATTGTCATGAGACATTTGTTACAAATTATGAAAGAATATTGTCAAAATCTTAAAACTATAGTCCTTATCTTACATTTGGTGTATTTTCCCCCAACCCACCCTATTTTTATTCTTTAAATATATTTTGATGACAGAAGTTGTAAACTTACAAAACAATAATGCACATGTGCAGATTTCCCAAATAACACCCCTCTATCCACACACCACACCATGGTGGAACATTTGTTACAGATTATGAGATAATATCATCCGATTATTACCAGGTTCATAGCATACATTTGGCACACATTTTCCATACTCCCCCATCATCAACACAGTACATCTTTGGCATAGATGCAAGAACATTGCATTATTACTGTTAACCACACTCCATAGGTCACTCCGCTTGTATTTTTCCCATACTTCTCCACATTCCCACCACCCTGCAATAGGGAAGTCCATCTGCTTTAGCTCACAAAGGACACTCTTGCGTCTGTACCATCAAACAAAATTGTCACTCACCTCTGGTTTTACTGTGCTAGTCAGCCTCTAGATTATTCTCTAGCTTTCTGTAAATTGGCATTTACATCCCTAGATTACCCTTTTCAGCCACATTCTGATTTATAAACCAGCTGTTACTCACTATAATGTGTTACCATCAACTCTGTACATTTCCACACTTTTACAGTAAAGCTAATGAAATCATCTACATACATTAAATACCAGTAGTCCATCTCAGTCCTCCTCTTATCTCCTTTAAGAATCCACCATCTACCACCAGGTCTTGAAGATATTTTCCTACAGTTTCTTCTAGAAGCTTTATGGTTCTTGTTTTTATGTTTAAGTTTTTTATGGATGTGAAGTAAAGCACCTTAAGCATTAGTTTGGAAAGCACTGGATGCCTAACACTAACTGCTTTATTCTTGTTTGTTTCTTCATATTACTGCTGCTAAGATACAGAGGGACAAAATCAGATGTAAATCACATGATGATGAGATGCAACCCCCAATTGATACCTGGGGCCAAAACCTGTGGTTAAGAATATCCTGCTAGAGCATAAAAGTATGACAAACAGCTTCAACTGGTTTGTCCGACCTGCACAGAAGAAACCCCTGGTTATCCTTATCTGACCATGCTTAATTATCATAGTAATGTCACCACCCCTTGTGGAAATCATACACCCTTTTCTGCAAAATATTATTTAAGCAAATTCAAATTTATTCCCAAGGAAGACATATTTGTTTTATGTCTCTCATACTTTATGGTATGTTATATATTTTAATTGTTTTATTTTATTATGCTATCTTTTATATTTTAAATATTTTATGTGTTCTTTATTTAAAAATTTTATTGAAGCTAAAATAAATGTGCATTTATTTTGTATGAGTTTCCACAAACATCATACTGTAGTTATTAGCATCGAGATCAAGCAGTGCATTATCCCTTGTACTCCATAATTCCTTTCTGTTTTCCCTTCCAGTGAATAACCCCACCACCCTGCCTGACCCCATTCAGAAAATTCTCTCCTGACTTCTAAGAACATATACTATTTTACCTGTTTTTGAATTTTATATTCCTCTAATTACACAATTTTCACTATTTGTTTGGGACAGGAGAGACAAGACAGCCATCAGAAAGGTCCCTGTATAGCTGGGGAAAGTGAACTCATGCCCACACTTGACTGGGTTAAAAACTGAGTCCACAGAACTTTTATTTTATTAAATTTGTTAAATTAAACTGCTTTCTTGAGAAGGTCATAGGGTATTTCTCTCATTTATGTTAAGATGTAAACTATGCTTATTTTGCAAGTTGCTTTTCAAAATTAAAACAATCTTGCATTCCTGAAATAAATCAAAATTTCTTCCTTAAAAATTTGAAAGTATTATTGGTGATTTCATGTAGACATGCATTTCTATTTGTACTGTCTAATTTCTATAACTACAAAATCTACTAATAATATTTTGTGTTTTCTCTTCTATCAGATTTGCTGATTTTCTAGGATTTTGTCAATTTATATAGTGCTTTATATATATATATATATATATATATATATATATATACACACACACACACACACATACACACACACACATATATATGGTATATAATTCTTTTCATTCCTAATATTGGTTATTTGTTTCAAAAGATTAATTTCATTAGTTTTATAAAATATAGTATTAGTTTTTCTATTTTATTGAAGTATATCATTCATACAGGAATATACATAAATAATGTGCATAGTAATAGTATTAATATTTAAAGGATTATTTTTTGGCATTGTTGAACCTTTCTATTATGTATGTATTTTCTTTCTTGTTAATTTATGTAATTGCATTCATTATTTACTTATTTTTATTTTGTGTTTAATTTCTTGTTGTTTTTTCTCTCACATTTGAGATAAAAATTTACATCACTGGATTGCATTTCTTTTTTTCTATCATTTAACATTTGAGTCTATAAAATTTTCTCTAAGCAAGTCTTTTGCTGCATCATGCTAATTTTGAAATGTCAAACTATTGCAATTATTAGCTCTTTTTTTTTCTAGTTTTATCTGAAATTTCCTTTTGGATCCATTATTTATTTCAATATGTATGACTAAATGTCTAAGCATTTAAGGATTTTCTAGTTATCCTTCTAAAACTTAACTTCATTGTAATAACAGAGCATTCAATATAAGTTCTATGATAGTTTATAGAGTAGTTTACAGTTTAGAACAAGGCTTCTCAAACAAAGCACTATTATCATTTTAGAACAAATAATTCTTTGTTGTAGGGGATTTTTCCTGAACACCGTAGGTTATTATAGTGACTTGAAGCTGTGTACTATAGAAAAACATGCTTTTTAAACTTAATATATTCCGGCAGGTATGAACCCATTGCAAATAGGACCTTTTGATGAGGTCACTTCAGTTAAGGTATGACCCAACTGAATGAGAATGGTCTTAGCATTACTATTAGGATTTTTAGACACATAAAGGAGAAATTCAGACACATAAGGAGAAAGTCTCAAGAAACAACCAGAAAGTGGAAGTCGATGGAACCCAGAGAAGTTAGGAGAGGCTGATATGTGCTTTGCCATGTGACAGAAAAGCCAAGGACTAAGGATTGCTTTAGCCAGCCCCAGTACACCACAGTCTTCTGGGAGAAAGCATTGCCTTGATGATGCCTTAATTTCGGTCTTCTCCTAACCTCAAAAACATGAGGCAACACAGAGTTTAAGTCAGCAGATTGCATGGTCTTTGTGGTAGTAGTAAGGAAACGAAAGCAAATCTCTAGAAGCATCTCTTGCTTCCACCCCAAAATACCAGTAGCATATCCCTCCCTCATTCATGCCAATAAAAAGTGTCTCCAGAAATTGCCACATTTTCTCTTTGGTAGAACATCACCCAAGATTAAGAACCACTTATTTAGGTCATGCTCAGTATTGCTATATGTTCTCTCTGCATTTAAAATAATGTGAAATCTGACTTTGTTTTATCTACTATTCTATGCATGTTATTTGTTAGTTTATATGTCCAGCTCTTTAAATTTTTACGTGATTTCTCATATGAATTACTGACTAAATTTTTCAAATCTTCATTTAACTATAATTATGGACTTGTTTACCATTTATTTTCATTAACATCTGCTGTATATATTTTCATGGTGTATTATTAAATTTATGTAAATTTGGAATAGTAATACAATCATGATGGGTTGGCATTCAATTCAGTCTTTGTACATACATTTTAATTTCTGATATATTGTGGTAAACTTTAATCTCTTATGTTTTATTTTTTAGTTGGCTCTCCTCTTCCTTCTGTTCTCTCTTTTCTTATATTCTTTTTTAACCAATTTTATTGGTACATATAAAAAAGCATACAATTCCTCCAAGGTGTAAAATCAATAATATTTGCTATAATCACATAATCGTGCGTGCATCACTTCAATCATTATTAGAGCATTTCATTATTTCAATATTAATAATAATAAACAAAAATCAGACAAACAAATAAACAAGAAAATTCTTCACCTCTCCATCTCTTTGTGCTTCACCCACTGTACATAGCTGCTGTTTCTGGCTATTATATCCAAAGTCTATAATCATTGACCTTTAGTATAATCACAATGTTGTACATTCATTATCCTAAAAATTCTAGAATAATTTCATTACTCAAAAAAAAAGGACTTCAAACCCCTTGGTATTCCTTCTTCAGATCTACATAACAACTACTCTTTCATCTTTAAGCATTGATTTATATTTACATTTTATATAAATGGAATCATACAATATGTAGTACTCTGAATCTGATCTCCTTCACTTAGTATAGGGGTTTTTGGTGTGATATTAACATTGTGTAGAATTAACTTGCATTTGTTCAGCATCAAGGAAAAATGATTTTATATATACAATTCTACCCATAATCATATTTCACATGTATTTATATTTCACATATTTAGTTCATAATAGGGCAATCATACAGCATTTTTCGTTTTTTGTCTGGCTTGTTTCACTCTACATAATGTTCTCCAGGTTCACCCATTGTTGTCATATGTTACACGACTTCATTTCTTTTTACTGCTGTGTAATATTCCATTATGTGTATACTCCACAGTTTATTTATCCATTCCTCAGTTGATGGACACGTAGGTTGTTTCCAACTTTTGGCTATCATGAATAATACTGGTATGAGCATCAGTGTACAGATATATATTCATGTCACTGCTTTCTGTTATTTTGGGCATATACCTAGCAATGGCATTGCCGTGTCCCGCAGCAAGACTATATTCAACTTTGTTAAGAAGTGCCAAACAGTCCTCCACAGTGTCTGTACCATTCTACCTTTCCACCAACAGTGAATAAGTGTTCCTTTCTCTCCACATCCTCTCCAACATTTACAGCTTTCTGACTTTTTAATAGTGGACAGTCTAATAGGTGTGAAATTATACCTCATTGTAATTTTGATTTGCATTTTCCTAATCGTGAGTGATATTGAAAATTTTTCATGTGCTTTTTGCTATTTCTATTTCTTCTTTGGAAACTTGTCTTTTCAAGTCTTTTGCCCATGTTTTAATTAGATACTTTTTCTTTTTATTGTTGAGCTGTATAATCTCCTTATGGATCATAGATATTATACCCTTATCAGATATGTGATTGCCCAATATTTTCTCCCATTGAGTCAGCTGCCTTTTCACCCTTTTGGCAAAGTCCTTTGTTTGAGGTGCAAAAGTGTTTAATAATGAGGTGGTCCCATTTATCTATTTTTTACTTTTGTTGCTTGTGCTTTGGGCATAAGGTTTAATAAACTACCACCAACCACAATATCTTGAAGATGTTTTCCTACATTTTCTTCTAAGAGTTTTATGCTTTTTATTTCTATATTTAAGTCCTTGATCCATTTTGAGTTAATTTTTTTATTATATAAGGTGTGAGATAGGGGTCCTCTTCCTTTCTTTTGGATATGGCTTTCCAATTCTCCAAGCACCACTTATTGAATAGACTGTTCTGTTTGAGCTAGCTGGGCTTAACAGCCTTGTCAAAAATTGCTTGACTGTAGATGTGAGGGTCAATTTTGGAATTCTCAATTCATTCCATTGGTCAATCTGTCTGTTCTTATGCCAGTACCAATTGTTTTTACCACTGAAGCTAGGTAATATACTTTAAAGTCAGGAATTGAGAGTTCTTCCACTTCGATCTTTTTAAAGATATTTTTTGCTCTTCAGGGTCCCTTACCCTTCCAAATAACTTTGATTATTGGCTTTTCAATTTCTGCAAAAAAGACTGTTGGGATTTTTATTGAATCTGTAAATCCATTTTTGTAGAACTGATATCTTAATATTTAGTCTTCTAAGCCATGAACACAGAATATCCTTCCATTTATTAAAGTCTTCTTTGGTTTCTTTTAGCAATGTTTTATAGTTTTTTAAATAAAGGTCTTTTATATCTTTGGTTATGTTTATTCTTAAACATTTGATTTTTCAGTCTCTATTATAAATGGAATTATTTATTTCCTTCTCAGATTGTACCTCAGTAAAGAATAGAAACACTACTGATTTTTGCGTGTTAAGCTTGTATCCCGCCACTTAGCTGAACTCGTTTATTAATTCTAATAGCTTTGTTGTGGATTTTACAGGACTTTCTAGATATAGGGTCATGTCATCAGTGAATAGTGAATATTTTATTTCTCCCTTTCCTATCTGGTTGCCTTTTATTACTTTCTCTAGTCTAATTGTTCTAGCTAGAACTTTCAGCAAATATTGAATAATTATGGTGACGGTGGGCATCCTTGTCTTGTTCCTGAGCTCAGCAGGAAAGCTTTCCATCTTTCACCATTGAGTACAATGCTAGCTGTAGGTTTTTCATATATGCTATTTACCATATTGAGAAAGCTTCCTTCTATTCCGATATTTTAGAGTGTTTTTATCAAGAAAGAGTGCTGTATTTTGTCAAATGCCTTTTCTGCATCTATCAAGAGGATCATGTGATTTTCCTTTTTCAATTTATTAGTGTGGTTTATTACGCTAATTGATTTTCTTGTGTTGAAACACTCTTTCATACCTGTGAGAAAACCCACTTGATCGTGCTGTATAATTCTTTTAATACACTTTTGGATTCAGTTTGCAAGTATTTTGTTGAGGATTTTTCTGTCTATATTCACTAGAGATATTGGTCTGTGGTTTTCTTTTTTTGTAGTATCTTTATCTGGTTTTGTCATTAGGGTGATGTTGGCTTCATAGAATGAGTTTGGTAGCATTCTTTCTTGTTCAATTTTTTGGAAGAGCTTGAGCAAGATAGCTATTAGTTCATCATTGAATGATTGGTAGAATTCACCTGTGAAGCCATCTGGTCCTGGGCTTTTCATCTTTGGGAAGTTTTTGATGACTGTTTCAATCTCTTCACTTGTGATTGATTTGTTGAGGTCTTCTATTTCTTATAAAGCCATTGTAGGTGGTTCATGTGTTTCCTCGCATTTGTCCATCTCATCTACTTTGTCTAGTTTTTTGGCATATAGTTGTTCATATTATCTTCTTATGATCTCTCTTACTTCTATGTTGTCAGTGGTAACACCCCTTCTTTCTGATTTTATTTACTTGTGTCTTTTCTCTTTGTCAGTTTAGCTAAGGGTTTGTCAATTTTGTTGATCTTCTCAAAGAACCAAATTTTAGTTTTGTTGAATTGCTTTATTGTTTTGTTGTTGTTGTTGTTCTCAATTTCATTGATTTCTACCCTGATCCTTTCTACTTCTTTCCTTCAGCTTGGTTTGGAATTAGTTTGCTGTTCTTTATTAATTCTTCCAGGTGTGCATTTAGATCTTCAATTTTAGCTCTTTCTTCTTTTTTGATGTAAGCATTGAGAGCTATAAATTTTCCTTTCAGCACTGCCATTGCAGTTTCCCATAGGTTTTGATATATTCTGTTCTCATTTTCATTTTTCTCAAGGTATTTGCTGAATTGTCTTGAAATTTCTTCTTTGACCCACTGGTTGTTTAAGAGTGTGTTGTTTAAACTCCATATATTTATAAATTTCCCCTTTTTCTGTCCATTTTTTATTTCTAGTTCCATTCTGTTATGATCAGAGGAAGTGTTTTGTATAATTTCAATCTTTTTAAATTTATTGAGACTTGTCTTGTGACCCAACATATTGCTTATCTTGGAGAATAATCCAAGAGCACTTAGAAAGAATGTATATCCTGCTGTTTTGGGGTGCAGTGATCTATAGATGTCTGTTAGGTCTAGTTCATTTATCATATTATTCAAATTCTCTGTTTATTTATTCATCCTGTGTCCAGATGTTCTATACAATATTGGGAGTGGTGTATTGAAGTCTCCAACTATTATTGCAGAGACATATTTTTCTCCCTTCAGCTTTGCCATAGTGTGCCTCATGTATCTTGGGGCACTGAGGATAGGTGCATAAATATTTAGAATAGTTAGTTATTCTTGTTGAAATGCTCCTTTAATAATATATAATGACCTTTTTCATCCCTTATAACAGTTTTCTTTTAAAATCTATTTTGTCTGATATTAGTATTGCTTCTCCAGCTCTTTTTTGGTTATTATTTGCATGGAATATCTTTTTCCAATCTTTCACTTTTAGCCTGGTTGTGTCCTTATGTCTGAGGTGAGTCTCTTGTAGACAACATATAGATGGATCATATTTTTAATCCATTCTATCAGGGTGTGTCTTTGGATTGGGATGTTCAAGCCATTAACATTCAATATTATAACTGTAAATCCATTACTTTCTTCATCCAGTTTGACTTTTGGCTTTCAGTTGTCATATCATAAGCAAAATGAGAATTGTCAACTCTGGGGTACAGGTGAAAAAGTCTTTGTTATCAGCTTCCATAAACTGCATCCTAACTACCATTGAATATCTATTTATATATGACATAAACATAGAGGCAAACCACACAAATATTGGAATCACTTTTAACTAAAACTACAAACTCAGAAAACTGAACATGTGAAGGAATATCAAAAAAGAATTGTCAGATCACATTTGGCTCTGTGAAGGGACTCCTGAATATGGTTCCAGTCTGGGTAACAGAATTGATGAGTCCACTGCCAGAGAACCACCAGCTGTGTGAGTGCACTGATGAGAAGTGATGTTGAGCCCATGGTACAGAGGGTGTCAAATGGCAACATGACCATTATAGTACATCACCACAAGGTCTGAGAACCCAAACAAAATATACAGGAAAATCTGACCATCACATGCTGGGAGAGAAATTAATTTACTGTCTGCCAGAGAATTCACAATCAGTGCAGCAAAAATCAATGAGGTATAAAGTGCCTATTAAGAAATACATCAGAAAGTGTAGCTATGGGTCAGTTACAATGACAGCAATTATTTTAAAATTTTAGCAAAAATAAAAACTAAGAATTCCATACTATGAGAAAAATTAACATGAAAGATGTAATTTTCTTAACTCAAACATCATAGAACAAATACATGCGCAAATGAGGCATCTTTATAGATAACCTGATAATGAAGGTCATTATTTCCACCTTTACAAAGCAATATGGTGAAGCAAGGAAAGGAAAACAAAATGTATAAGAACTTCAAAAGGAGTAACAGTCCTGCCTTTAGCAAAAATCTGCACAGGTAATAGGAAAATATTATTGGAATTGATTTTGAGAAAGGAATTGAGTGCATAAAATCTACAAAAATATCAAATATGAAATAATTAGTAACCAAAGATAGAAAATTAAAAATGTGTAAGAAACAGTAGCATGAAATTATATGGAGTACATATGTATATATCCATATATGCAATTACATAGCTTAGATATACCAGACCTTGTGGTGAAAACTAAACATTTAATTGAAAGAAAACCTATATTATAATATTTTTTTAGATATCTTCAGTAGCTTAAAGGAAGAGGAGGAGAAGAGAAGTAAGAGGAATAGGAAGTTTGACAAAAGTATATGCAATAGTGGTGGGTGATGTATGGGCGCTCTGTATGTTGTTGTGCATGTTTGTTTTGTAGGTTCACAACTTCTATATACAATCATTGTTTATGTATGTTCATGTATGCATGATATGCTTCAATAAATTTTTAAATGAAAAGAAAAAATATATATACACAATGAAAACATTTTTGTGAATCTGACTGCATTAAAATGAAGAATTTCTTTCTCTATAACCAACACAACGGTGCTGAATTTGTTATCATAAATCATTTAAAAATTAACATGTAAGGCCTAGAAAGGAATTCCAAAGAAGAAGTGCAAATATTTTTTTTTTACAAATAACAGTATATTCTCCACCATTGGTATTGGATGGAAATAAAATTTTTAACCACAGGGTACTGCCACAAAATTAGAAAAATGGAAAAAAGTATACATGGATGCATCAATTGCTAGTGAGTTTGTAGATCCAAGGATATGTGGATACGTCATTTTTGTTTGTGTTCATAAGTTGATTAAATTGCTGTACAAAACCATTCCTTTTAGTATTAGCTAGCTAAGACTAGTTTACATTGCAGTCACAAACAAACCTTAAGTTGGTGCTGAGAGCCATGATGCTTATTTTCAACTTATGACCATTTTGTTTTGTCTGTAGCTTTGTATGGTATAACCCACATTCAAAGAGCAGGCTATTGGGGTGCCCTATATATGGGATGTTAGTGTTCCTCATGGCTGATTCAAAAGATCCTGTAAAGAAGTACATATGTTAGCTCTTAGATCCACAAACATTACTTTTGCTTGCATTTTGTTGGCCAAAAAATGTGGTCAAAGACTTTTAGCCTGCTATTCATAAATGTTGACTCAATTTTCCTATCTTACAAAGGCTATTGCAGAGAAGGCCACCTCAGAAGGGGCATGGGATATTTTGAATAATATTACAAATGAAACTTTATTTATTAAATTGCAAATACACATGCTATGTTCCTGCATTTCTAGTCAGGATCATGATTACCTGTAGATAAAAGAAAAGTTTATAAAACAGGGGAGAAACATGGTAAAACTTAGTATCTTGGAATGTTTACATTGCATTGAGACTATTTTTATAATTACTCATTGAAATTAACTGTGATTAAGAAGTTAATTGATTCTTCCTTTCCAGTGAATAGAATATAGCCAGAGTACTCTGCTGAATATTGATTAAATTAGAGTGTTAAAGCTTTATTCATCAATTTGGTCAAATATCTACTAAAATTTATTCACTCCCTTTGAGTCAGGATCTAAAATTGAATTATTTTTGGCCATGTTTATTCAAATATATTGATTTTAAATTCATCAATATTCCTTCCCTGGATAGTGCAAACTTCTGTAAGTTAAAAAGAAATGGCGAAGGGGGTGGATGTGGCTCAAATGGTTGGGCATGTGTCTCCCATATGGAGGGACCAGGATTCTATCCCTGGGAACTGCTGGTAAAATTAAAAATATAGAAGGTGCGCTGGCCTCCAGGACCCATGAGTGGGTGTGCCGCTGGACCTGGCGAGTGAGTGAGCTCTCCAGGCCCTGCATGTGGGTGCACCATCAGGCCCCTTGAGCAGGTGCACACTCAGGCCCCGCCAAGCCATGAAGCAAGATGATGACATAACAGGAGAGTAACACAAGGAAGAACCAAGACAAGACACACAGATAAACAGGAACTAAGGTGGTGCAGGTGGTAGGATGCCTCTCTCCCATATTGGAGGTTCCCAAGATGGAATCCTCATGAAGACAGAAGGAGAAGAATGAGAAGAGAGGGCAGGAAACAGACACAAAGAATTACCCAGTGAATGGATAAAAAAACCGTAAAAATGGGGGAGGAGGTAAAAATGGATAAAATAAATAAGTAAATCTTTAAAAAAAAAGAAATAAACCATAAAAAGTGTCATTTTAATTTGCCTTTTCAGTTGATACCCAGTTTCTAAGGCTACAGTATCCATTGCTACAGTATAAAGAGCACATCTATGGAGTCACTCAATTAGAAACAAAACATATAACATTGATAATGTGTGGTAGTTTCATTAATCAATACTTTTCAATTAATGGTGTTTGGACAGTTGGATATTTATATAGGAAAAACATCAATTCCACTCTGACTACATAGAATTTGTAGAGTTTAAAGTTCAAAATATGAAAGTCAAAAGTATAATGTATTTAGAGATTAACCATGGAAAATGTGTCAGTGATATCAGGCTATCTCTTATGTATTTGTTGTATTTATCATACAAGAAACAAAATGCAAACTGCAATATACAAGATTCATAAATTTTATTAAAATAGAGTTGAGAATTTCTTTCCCTCAAAAGATATAGAAAAGTCAAAATTTTATATTACTAACCAAGGAAATGTTTCTGTCCCAAATAATGTAGACAGGACTTTCATAGAAAAGAAATCCAGACTAACACTAAACATGCTAAAATTTTCAAACTTAACCCAATGATATATGTGTGTATATATATATATGTGTGTGTGTGTGTGTGTGTGTGTGTGTGTGTGTATATATATATATATATAAAACATATGTGTACATACATATACCCATGCATGTATACTAAGCACATTAGAAACACTTGATGTATCTGGCAATATAAAGTATGGAGGAAGAATTTGAGAAAAGAAAACTCTCAAACAATCATTTGTATATTCATTGGTGCAGTCAGTTTAGAATATAGTGCGGACTTGTTTCAACAGGACTAAACTAAGTTATTGCTGAGTGAACCCCCAAAATTCGGGGAGCTCTACTTACTCAGGATACCTGTTCATTTTGTGTTGGGCACAAGTTGATGGAGACCCATACACCCAAGTGTCAAATAGAAAACAAATTTTGGCAAAATAATCCAGTTCTTTAATCCATAGTTCCTTCTTTGGTATTTCTGCTGAATTAAGGATGATTCATGGTCAAGCTTTATTTCATTGGGGTTTTGGAGCTCTCTCATCTTACAGGAAGGTGCACTAAAAAAGGAAGTTAAATATAATTCAATCTACTTCAAACATGCTATATTAATTAATATTATACACTTGTATAACCAATGCACAATGGGCATGCGTTATGAGAAAAAATCATGTTTGCCTTTTTTGGCCACTGAGACAGGAGTCTTAAATTTATATGACATTTAATGTCAGAAAGGTGGTTACATTTAAACAATGGGAAATATTTTTACTGGTAAATGTTGTATTTTATCCATAAAGTTGTCTCATTCCATCTATCCTCCTTTCCAGGAGATTTGGTTCAGTTTAATATCTCCCCTATGGGAGAAAAAGTGCATTATCCCTATGCTTCATGTCTTCTTAACTGCTTAATATTTGAGAGGCAGCTCCTGGCTAGCTTTTGACAGTACTAAAGGTTTGTGCCCAACCATGGGACAAAAAGTTATAATAAAGACAAAGAAGACTTTGTGGGCTTGATTTTTACCAACTAATTCACTAGGGGATATTGTCCTTTCTGCTGTGAAAATTTAAACTCTAAATTCTCTCCTGTATAGCATCATGGGTTTATACCCCTGGACACAATGATCAAATAAACCTGAAGGCACAACTGAAACATATTAATATAGAGAAGATTAAGGAAAAAAAAAGTCTTCAAGACAAGGTTAGATGCTCTTTAAACCTTAGTTCCTGTGAACATCAGCTGACAAAAATCCAACTGAAGTTCCAGCTATCTCTCTATCTATTCAAGATTAAGTCAGCATGTTCATGTCATATGTCTCCTTAAAATCTTCAGTAGACTTTTGGTCCAAGATAAAAACACTTATCTATTATCCTGATGAGGAGACCATAAAATAATAGTTAAGAAATAAAAAGTAATGTTTGTCAGTGATGAATGAAATGAAAGGTATTCACAAATTGATCTATTTATATTTTGGAATACAGCAAATGAGAATTGGCTTCTAATGGACAGGAGAAGGAACTGTAGATAGGAAGGAAGGCTTTCCTATCTATGATGATTTCAGACATCTTAAAATCAGAAATGTGTATCCTTTTACAGAGGGAAAGAACATGCAATACTGAGCCTTGGTGTGTTGATTTAGATTTTGCTTAACCTCAATAGATTGACACCAGCAGTACTTAGCTTCAGCCTGTTGCCATGCACAGGCTCAAAATATCTGAGAGCAACTCTCTATTGAAATAGAAACTGAGAAAACTGTGAAGGGACTACGTGGTCAGCTTTTAATGGTTAAAACCTGAGAGGAGAGTCTTGCTACCTGGCACTGAGGGAACGCACACAAATTGTGATTAGCTGTACTTCTAAATTTCTTTAAACAAAATCTCAACAGCCATTTAGCTCTAAGGTATGGAGATTCTAAGCAGCTCTTATTTGACTCGTTTAAAATTTTAAATGATCTTCTCAATACTACAAAGCATAGGAAGATTTCAGATTATGAGTAAAAAAGAAGGAAAACATTTTTAAATGACTCTAAATCCACTGAAACAATTTAAAGGACAGTAGGATATGTGAAAACCTCTAGGTAATATACTCAAAGAGAAAAAAGATGATTTTGCATCTGTATTTTGCTATCAGAAAATAAATCACTGACAAGAATTCTAGATGGTTTAGGAAAATTATACAAATCTATCTATATGTATGTATGTTATATATCATTTAAACACTAAAATATCATTTAGGGTAGTTTAAAGAGATTTGAAGATAAATTTTCATAATATACTATTAAATTACAAAAATCTAGAAAATATGCAAGCAAAAAATGATTATTCTAATATTGAGATAAAATAAGATTTTGGCAATTTAAAAATTATAATTAAAAAAACTAGGAAAATTATTCAGATTTGATAAACATATATTTCTTGACTGACATAGCCTACCTCTTAAAGGTACTATTAATTAAAAATACATGCTTGGAAATATCAATGTAAAGCTTCCAAATATAAGAAAATGAATAAAAATACAAGAACAAATAAAAATATAGTGCTTCAGATATCCATAAAATAAAATATCAAATTATAGACAAAATAAAAAATGAAGTAGAAAGCAAAAACTTAGAATTTTATCAGGACCCTAGGATTTAAAGAGCAATGTATGTGTATCACTTATTATAAGCAATATAAGATATTCTGTAAGCAAAATCTAAATCCACTTGTTGCTACATCTCACTCTACTCTCTACTTGCTCTTCATCATGTAGAAATATTCAAAGCATCGAGTTAGGCATGCACCTATTAAGACAGATCACAGAGGGAGAGAAAAATATTCCAAAGAATATTCCATGTTGAGGGCCTGGTTGTTATATTTCACTTTTCAATGAAGGAAAAACTTTAAAACAAAACTGTGTGCTGTATTCTTATTGTGTCCTTAATTCTGCAGTTTTGTCTTAATTTCAATCACTTTTTTAAAAATTTGTGCAGACTTTGTAGTAAGGTAAATGCAAAGAGAGAAATTTGAATTGAATTCCTTAATTCAAACTCAATATTCTCTTCCAATGTGGCAGTATGTTGTACCTTAAATTTAAAAAAAATGTATAGGCACTTATATTGGTATTCACCAATGGTATTCTCCAAAGGTTTTTATTCTTTGACATATCTCAAACTTACCCTAAATTTTACTCAAAACACTTTTAAAATGCTGGAAATCTTTACTAGAAGAATGTGCAAATCACACAAATGTTTGGAATTGAAAAAATTAGAAGCAGATATATAGCTCAATATCATGTATAAAACACCAAAAAGATATACAGAGAATAAGATCACAGATATTTAACATGGATAGATTCAAATTTAGACATATATTAAATATAATTTAAACTTCATTCAAAAATTTTTCAGAATTTTTTAAATTAAGAAAAAACCTCCTTGGGAACTCAAAACATCCATGGAAAATTCTTCTTGGAGCAGTGTTAATCTCTCTATTCTGCAGAATATAGATGAGGAGGTTTATGAATGGGGGCAACATGGTATAGAACACGGCTATGAGAAGATTTTTAAGAGAAGGTTTATTTGCAATGGGACCAAAGGCAGCAGTCACTCCAGCAATTAAAAACAAAATGAGAATTGCCAACTGTGGGGTACAGGTGGATAAGTATTTGTTACGGTTTTCCACAGAATGCATCCTAAGCACCATTAAAAATATATCAATATATGACTTAACCATAAAAGCAGAACATACTAATGTAATAGAAGCCATTAGACCTAATGCCATAGACTCAGAGAGCTGAACATCTGGAAAAGAGAACCTCAAAATTTGAGGTACATCACAGAAATACTGATGGATCACATTGGACTCTGTGAAGGGAAGCCTGAACATGCCACCTGTGTGGATAGCAGAATGGATGAACCGACTTGTCCATGAGCCACCAGCTGCCTGCGTGGACAGACGTGGAATGATGGTGAGTCCGTAGTGCAGAAGGTGGCAAATGGCAATATAGCAATCATAGGACATCACCACAAGGAAGGCTAATTCTGTGGATACAAAGGTGACCAGGAAGATCTGGGCAGTACACACTGGGAGAGACATAAATTTACTGCCTGTTAAAGAATTCACAATGATATTTGGCACAGTAAGTGAAATGCAGCAAAAGTCTGTGAGGGATAAATTTCCTATAAAGAAGTACATTGGGGAATGCAGGTGAGAGTCTGTTACAATGACAGTAATAAGTAGAAGATTCCCCATCACAGTTCCCAAATACATCATTAGGAGCATCAGACTTTGTAGGACTTGGAGCTCTCCAGAGGTTGAGATATCCATGAGGAGGAATTCTGTGAAAATAGTGAGATCATCCATGTTTTCTAATATGTTTCCATTTCCCTGTAGTCAAAGTACAAAATGATAAGAATATTCTTAAAACTAAGTGCAGACAATCCATATTACTCGCAAATAAAATGTTACCTTTGGTATTAAAATGTGGTTTCTTATGAAGAATTCAGTTTAGAAGATGGGAGCACAAGTATTTTGAAACCAATTTATTTGCTTATTTATTTTTTTACTTTCTTTCATTACTTTGCTTTTATAAGTTAATTTCAACATCTATAGATTCAGATAATCTAAGGACATTAAGAAATCTAAAATAAGGCCCATAAATCTTTGAATTATTTAGTCATATATACAATATTTCAGTAAAACATCTTTTCAGTTTCAGCCTGGGCATATGCAGGGATTATTTCCTCACTTCCTTCATCAGCAAATGGTCATCTCAGAAATGTTCTCGAGGAGATCCTCTGCATCAGCCCATTTGTTTGAACACTATAGAGATTTTCATGTACCAGGTGACTATGAGGTTTGCTTTTATCTCTCAGTCTTAGGCCAGCTGACTTAAAATCCATTTTTGTAATACAGTTAATGAAAGGTTGTAAGATTTTTCTCAGAATAGTTTTCATGTGGTGACCAGATGGATTTAGTTGTCACCACTCTTTCATTTTGGTTGTTCTATAACATATGAGTTTTAGCCCTTGCTTTCCTCCTTTACAGCAACATCCATGAAAGTTTTTATGGTATTAGAATCTAATTGAATCCATTTTTCTGTTGCAGTGTGAACCAGAGTCCCCATGCTCTCTGTCTAGTTTACACTCTCACCTGGTCACAGTATCTAAGAAAAGCATCAGACCTGATCTTACTCCTCTTCAAAGCATGTTTCTTTCCATTAGTCATTATTTCTGATATTTCATGTAGACCTAAATTTCTGTCCATATACCTGGCCTACATGTTTTTCTAGTTTTAACTGAAATCTCCACATTCAAAATAACTATGGTAGCCACAACAATTTTGTTATGCATTTCTTGAAACATACCAAATCATAAAGAATTGCTGTGTCCTTAATAAACCTTATAATACAAAAACCAATTTTCTTCAAGGGTATCTTTTCTGAACTTTTAATTTTATATGTAGAAAACACTGAATAAAGGGGTAGATATTATAAAGTGTCAAAAATATATTTTTATTAGTATTTTATATATATTTCATTTGTAATTACAAAATTGTACACAATGGCTACAATTTAAGTAGATGATTTATAATAATTAGAATGATTTTTTCTTATTGTTTTCAAGTAACATTCCAGGATTTTTGCAAGATATTTTGGCATTTTTTTTCTGTAATAGCCATTTCAATTATGAATATTCTTCTATTATCCTCAATTATATGAAAAAGAGAATGCCTTTAAGCAAAGATTTTATTAAATATCAACAATACTCAATTATTAAGGTGATACTACTTAACCAAGTGTTAATTTTTGAACATAATCGAAATTCCAGATGATTTTTTAAAAAATTTTCATTATCAAGACCACACATTGTTATTGCTCCTTGTAATTCTTATTCTACAGGAACATGTAATAGGAAATGGTTTCATGAACTTCACACGCAAAAGCACAAGCAGTGAAAAAAAAAAAGATAAATGGGATCTCCTCA
>JAQZBX010045352.1:0-21084 GCA_029593785.1 Cabassous unicinctus | reverse complement strand
GGGGGGGGGGGTCACTGTTGAGTTAGCTGACATTTGAAGTGGGTCTTATAGGGGTAGTGGGCAATTCCAAGGAAGAAAGGAGGGAAAGGAATCCAGGACGAGGCCCAAGGACCTCAAAGGGCCTGGATTTTCAGGAACAGAAGAAAAAGTCATATGGTTGGAGTCTACCTCTTGTGTGTTGTGACTAGGGCTGCAGGAAATGAGCTTGGAGAGGGAGGCAGGCATTGGAGGAGGGGAAGAGTGTCATTGTAGAGCAATTGAGAGCATGGGCTCTGGAGCCAGGCCCACTGAGTTCAAATCCCAGCCCTGCAGGAAAAACTTGTAAGTCGCCATCTGAGGTGGCTATTAAATCAGCGTTTAGGACCTCGAAGGACAGGGCTGGGGCCTTGTCAAAGCACAGGCGGGAAGGGCAGAGAGACTAGGCTTAAATCCTCACCCTGCCGGGTACTAGCCTGGGTGAGAGACAATCTCTTCCAGCCTCGTTCCCCATCTCTAAAACCAGAACCATAACCCCTAACTCACAGATGCAGAGAATTGACATACATGAAGCACCTACCAGGCCTGGCCTTGTACTGAGTCATGGTTGCCAGGACGACGGGGCCTTTTAAATCCAGTGGGTCAAGAGCACTGGGTTAAAACTTGCTCTTTAAACTCCTGGTGGTGCTGCAAGTGCTATCCGGACATTTCCTTGGCCTTGCCTGTGAGGGGACTCTGCTCTGCCTCCCCTTTGCTCAGAGACCCTGTGCTCCTTCAGGTCCTTGGAGGGCTGTGTTTCCCCTCCCTCTGGGCCTTTGCATGTGCTAATCACTCTGCTTGGAGTATTCTCGTCCCCTTCACCTCATGAACCGTAGCTTGTTTTGGCACACCTCCGCTCAAGATTCACGACCTCAGAGAAGCTGGACCCCAGTCTCGAGCCTTCTTGTAGACGTGTGTTCCTTGCCTTTGGCTTGCTTAACTCAGTTGATAACTATATATTGATCAGTGCCATTAATTGAATGTTATCATGCTTTCCCCTCACACTGTAAGCTTCAGGAGGGCAGGAGCTATGTCTGGCTTTGCTTATCTTTGTATCTCTGGGCCAAGGGCAGTCCCTGGAGGACAGTAGGTCCTCAGTTAATGGGAAGAATGACTTAGGGAAGATAGAAGTGGCACACAGTTCCGTGACCTTGTCTCCTCTGATTCCTTCCCCAGCGGGACTGTGACGACTGAGGGAGGCGCCTTACCTGTGAAAACTCACAGCTTCAGGGAGGGATTAACATTTTTTAAAATTTGTAACAACAACAACAATAAATAACATGTACTCAGCGCTTTGGTTGCTGTGCTAAGTACTCTGCAGACATTACTTCATTTAATTGAAACGTCATTATTATTGAGTGAGAAAAGCAAGATGCCGAGAAGTGTGTATAATATGATCCAATTTACAGAAGATAAACAATGTCAAACCCCTACTATATATGTAAATGTGTACATGGTGGTATGTGATTTTATGTTTGCATATGGTTTTATGAGCATGAATAAAAATATGGAAAGATGCAAACTGGATGGTTAATATGAGTTGCCCAGGAGTATGTGTTGGCCAGGAGGCAGCCTGGATAGATGGTGGGGTGTGAGAGAGGGGAAGCCAAGAAAAAGAAAAAAATAAAATTGCATAAAAAACCCAATAAGCATAGTAAGATTATACTTATGCATTCGGGCAAGGTTATATATGAATGTGTACGTAAAAAGAAATATAAAAATTGTTCCAGAAAAACATACTATATGCTGGCAAGGGTCCAGTGTGAGGGGCACTTTCATGAACTGCCCGTAGGAGTATAAAGTGTTACAAACTTTCTGGAAAGCAACTTGGAAATCTATTATTAACGGCCTTAAAATATTCATGTATTTAGACTGAGTATTCCACTTCAAAGAAGTTACCCTAAAGAAATAACTAGAGATGCAGTAAAAAAATCTGTGTATAAGATGCTTAGCATTATTTATGATAGCAGAAAATAGAAATAAACTAAATAGTCGACAAAAGGAGAAAGGCTAAACAAACTGCTACATCAAAAAATCAATTGAATCTCATGACAGCCCTGTAGACATGGTACTGATATCATCTGTGTTTTACAGAGGAAGGAAACTAAGTTGGCCACAATCACAAGAGGTGCAGCCAGGAGTCGAACATATTTGCAAAGACATGAGAATCCTTACCTTACTGATAATGCTTGTGAACAGGGTGAACACCAGCTGTTTGAGTCCCTCTCCCAGAGGAAACTGCAGCTCTTACCCCGAAGCCCTGAAACCCCGATCTGAGACCTGGCTAATCATAGTGTACGGAGGGAGCCCCAGAAGGTTCATCAACATAACCTTGCTTTCTCTTTATGAAATAACACATGGAAAGTCTTTAGCCAGCACCTGACACAGAGCTAGCACTCTGTAAATATTATAACTTTCAGTTCACATTTTTTTTTTCTTGGTTAGAGATGCAATTAGGAAAATGAGCACTTTTACTTGCATATCACTCTGAATTCTCCTCCTTGGGGTAGCTTGGAAATTGTCCTCTTAATGGCAGCTTGTTAGAGTGTAACAGCTTTGGAGTCAGATCCAGATTTGAATTCTGGCACTGCCTCTCAGCATCTGTGTGATTTTAAACAAATTAGTTAACCTCTCTGAGCCTCTTTGCTTAACGCAGAGAATTGCAGTGAAGATGAAACTAGATGTCAAGTAGAAAGCGCCTAACACAGTCCCTGCATTGTAGTAGGTGTTTATGAAATGTCAGGTTGCTTTCCTCCCCAGTAGGAAGGTGTGTTCTTCAGTTGCAGCTTTGCTAATGGTACTGGATTATGACTGGTCTAGGCAAGGCCAGGATGTAAACTGGGCAGGGACACAAGCATCATGGCTAAGGCTTCACCCCAGACTAGAGTACAAAGTTGGTGGAGGAGAGAAAGAAGTGTGTGGCTCTACGGGCCCAGGATGGGATGTTTTTGCTCTTGCTGATGGCTGATTAGACACCAGTGGGGGGAGCCTGGGCAGGAAGAATGAGGAGCAATGTGGAGCTGGAATACAGACTTGCTGTTGAGAGTGCTCAGATGAATCCTGGATGAAGAAGATCTTAGGGGGCCCTGGGGGAAATTAGCAAGGTTTTCACTTACTTCTTTTACTTTTCTTTGTAGAGATATTAGAGCTTGGTTGCTCCAGTCTCTTCACCTCCAGAAGTATAACCAGGTTCAGACTGTGGGTTGGGATGAGTAGATGCAATTGATGAATGGACATAAGGGTGAATGGGTAGATGGATGAATGGATGGGCTGAATAAGATGGATAGCTAGTAGATGATGGAATGGTAGATGGATAGATAGGATGGCTAGCTGCTAAATGGACTGATGGGTATTTGGAATAGATGAATGGATGCATGGGCTGGTATATAGGGTGATGGATGAATGCATGAATGGCTAGGATGGAAGGATAGGGCAGGTTGATGGGCTGGGAGAAGGAAGGATGGATGGGATAGAGAGTATGGAAGGGTAGATGGGAGAGATGATTAAATGGAAATACAAATGGAAGATTAAATGGACAGATGGAAGGATTGGCTTGGAAGATTATAAGGATGAAATGGGATGGATGAATGAAAGGATAGGTGGAATACATGATGAGTGGATTCATGGGATGGGTAGACTTATATGTGTTTGACAGAGGAATGGATAAAAGAAAGAACCCACAGATGGGTGGATGGAAGGATGACTGGAAAATGAATGGGTTAGGGTTTTAAAAATGTATTGCTCAAGCAAATTCATTTGGGAGCCAGCTGACTGGAAGTGGTGATAAAGGCTGAATTGCGGAATAAAATATATCACTTTACAGGGCCTGCCTGGGGATAAGAGCCTGTACTTCTCTGCATCATTCTCTTAACACTTACTATCATGTGCTTAATGAAAACTCTTGCTATATCAGGCCTGAAACACCAATGCAGACCATGTTCACATAGCTTTGTGAAAACAGACTGTCTATTCTAATGCACAGGCACAGAAAAAGCAATAAAGTTGACTCTGACATGCAAATGTGGGATTTGCCCACACGGGTGTTCACACAAATGTAATTTATAATGGAGGCGTCCTGTTTGTACTCTCCTGGCAACCGAATGAGAGCCAAAGGCTAACAGTCCATTGCGCACCCAGCTGGGTGGGATGGGCCAACAGAAAGGAAAATCACGTGGCTCAGGGGCCTTTGACTTATTTAATGGATATGTGTGTGTGTTTCTTAGTTAAGTAATTTATTTTGAAAGGCACCAGATCAGTGAAACAGAGTGCTTAGCTTTTCTTTGCCAAAGCAACTCGTGTGATAGAAGGCAAAGCACTGAAGAGATCTCTGAGACTCCCATTCGGAGCCTGAATACAGTTACCCGAATAACCTAATTTTCCTACCCTCCCAGACATGCTTCTCTCCTGTGCTTACACTTTCACTTTCCTTTAAGTTAATTAGTTATAACAACCTTTTAATTACTAAAAGTATTCTATGCTCAGGGCAAATATTCAAACAGTGTAGAAGGGCATAGTGAAAAAGACCTTATCCTCAATGCAAATCCCCAGTCCCCCTTCTTAAAAGTAACTGCCATGGATAGTTTCTTCTGAATCACCCCCAAAAGTTTGCAAAATAGATAAAGTAGAAGTATAAGATAAAAATTCTTTATATCTCATACAATTGGGATCATTCTATACACCCTTTTATATACTATTCTGTAACGTACCTTTTTAACTTAGCATTAACTCTTACACATCTTTCTGGGTAAGTGTATATAGATTCATCTCATTCTTTTTTTTTCATTCTTCTTAATGGCTGCATAGTATTCCATAATTATCATAAACTAGTCAATCAGCCCTTTATTATTTGGGCTTTTTCTAGTTTTTGTCTATCCCAAACAACAAAGTCACAATAAAATAATTGTGTGTGTATATATATGTGTGTGTATGCATACATATTTGCACATGTATGTATATATGTATGTGTGAATATCAACATGGGTGAACAGGTCCACAGAATGGATTTCTTGCCTAAAAGGATATGTACATTTATGTTGACAAAATGTGTTAAATTGCATTGATTTAAATACTATCAGTAGTATTTGAACATTCTTGGTTTCTCTACCTTAGAATGTATCAGAATCACCTGAGTGTTCATTAAAATACAAATTGCTGGGCTCCAACCCCACATTTTCTGATTCAGTAGAACTGGCATAAGGTAGGTTCAGATTGGAGTAAGTCTGGGATAGAATCTGAGAATTGCATTTCTAATAAGTTCCCAGGTACTGCTGGTCCCAGCGTGACTGCTCTACACATTTCCAAAGATTTTAAAAGATTGCCAGTCTGATAGGTATCAGAAAAGTATCTCAATATTGCATTTCTTCAGTTGTAAGCGAAATTGAACATTTTTTCTTGTTTGTTAGTCATCTATATCTCTTTTCCTGCCAAGTCTGTCCATATACTTTGCTCATTTTTCTATTGTTTTTCGTATTTTTTCATATTGATTTGTAAGAACTCTTATAAAGGACATTAGCTTTTTATCTGTTGTGTAGAAAATCTTTTTCCCTCTTTGGAGCTTGTCTTTAGACTGTAATATCTTTTTTTTTTTTATACATACAGAAATTTTACAGTTTCATTCAATCAAATTTATCAATGTTTTGGCTTTGTGGTTTTATATCATATTTAGAGAAAGTCCTTCTTATACTAAGATTATATAGAAATTAACAGTGAATGTTTTCTAATGCTTGTTTTTTCAATTTCTAATCTAAAATAGGGCAGCAAGTGTTACTATGACAATGTAGTAATTACTTAATTAAAAATGAAAACGTGAGGTCTTCACGTTTCTGAATTACCCTGAAGGGATCTTCGCAGCCTCTTCCTCTCTTGGGTCTATAAGAGAGAAAAGAAAAACTTCCATTTCATGATTTCCCCTCTCCAGGCTATTGCTGTAATGAGTTGAGATTAAAAAAAGTATTTGAAGTTTGGGGCCAAAGTTATGTAGGCTGTTTTCAGGCAAACATATTTATAAAGTGATGGAGGCACAAAGAGCACCATGGAGGCCTCAAGCAAACAGAAACTCCCTCCCCCTTTTGCCAGAAATGCCCAGATTTTCATGTTCACACTCTGCCCCCAGGGCATGCACTCTTCTACTGATCTGTAAGTCTTATCATTGGAAACAAGGCCTGGGGAGAGGGAATTGTGAAACACGGCACTTTGCACAATTCGTAACAATGCATGCATCAATAAATACAGACTGACAATTCATGGAGTCGTCATGATTTTGAAAGGCTTGCTTTTTCTGTTATTCAGACAACCATGTCCAGGGTCCTGTGCTAGATGCTGGGACAACATCGTGAACAAGCCACCATCCTGGCTTTGGAGGAACCGGCAGCCTAGTGGACAACCTAGATAGGGAATCAGATGGTGTTTTAAAAAAAGGAAAGAGGTGCTAATAGAAAGTGCTAGACTACACCACAGCAGGGACCGTGTCTTAGCCATCACTCCATCCTGGGGCCCAGCACAGGACTGACACTTAGTAGTAGTGCTCTACCAGGGTTTGCTGATTGAATGAATGAATGTGTTTGGGAGCACAGAGGAAGGAGCAAGTAGCTGCCCGGGGATGTCACAGAGGAGGGGATATTTGGGTCTTAATGGGAAGAAGAAGGATAACAGAGAAGAGGCTGACAAGTAAGATGGGTCCCTTTGTGGGGCTCAGGATGAATTTTACAATGTCACGGCAGAGGTGAAGGTGTAGGCTTTAATAGGAAGAGGGAAAGCTGACAGAGCCAGCACAGCAAGATGAGAAAGCACCCGTGCCCCTTTCTTCCTTTATCTCCTTGGAGGGGTGTGCTGGGGCCATGGCTCTCTGCTGGACATTCCACATGAGTCTGTCTTCCAGAGACGGTCCTGCCCTCCTGCTGCTCTTCCTCCTCCCAGGCCAAGCATGGGAGCCAGGTCATCAGTGAAGGGACATACATGCTGCTTGGGTGTGGGCCATTTGTGGGAACTGTCTGGGGAGTCCAGCTGTCCTACATCTGGGGGATTTTTGTCCATGGGAAGTAGAGTCCCCCTTGCTGAGGGGAGGAAGTCCCCTTGTTCCTTGGGAAGCTGAACTTGGGTGTCCCTGGTCCCAGCTAGCCCGTGGCTCGGGTGACCCAGAGTGAGCACTCAGATATTTTCAGAGACTCCCGAGCCTTTCCTCACAACGGGGAAGGCTGAGAGATGAGTGTGCGCAGAGACGCAGAGGTGTGCTGCTGCGCGGGAGATCTAAGAACGCCTGTCCAGCCAGAGTGTTGCGTGCGTGTTGGGTGATGGGAGATTAGGGGTAGTGTGCCACAGGGGTTTATGCCATGATGAAGGACTTCGATTTTTATCCAGGAGGAAATGAGACATCTTAGAAGGGTTTTAAGCAGGGAAGTGACAAAGTCTGATTTGTGTTTTAGAAAAATTACTTTGTCATCAGCAATAAAGCGAGACAGAGGACAGGGAGGCTGGGCTGGAGCCATTCAGTGGTCCAGACGGGATGCTCAGCTCAGGCATCGTGGGCACCAGAGGCGTGTAGGAGGGCATGACCGACAGGGTGGCCAGTTGGATGCGGAGGATGAGGGGGCTGGGGGAGTCAGGCTGGGGGTTTCCAGCTTGCGTGACCTAGAATTTCTGGAGCAGGGAGCCTGGAGGAGCATCTGGGAAGCCTCCAACTCCCACAGTCCTCTCAGGCATTATTGGGTGGGGAGTTGAAAACCAGACAGTCCAAAAGGCAGCCCTCCAGAGGTGGCTAGGAAGCCACGCCCGGGGTCAGCAAAGAAGCAAGCATGCCTGGGGGCTCCTGCTAGTGGAGCCTCCGACCAGATGCAGGCAGAGAAGGGGAAGAGCCCAGGGTTGTCTGAAAGATCCTCCCACCCCCGCCACACCTGCCCTTGTGACAAGGTGGGGTCCTGGGCCAAGATGCTGAATTTAAGGGATTTTTTTCCCCCTTGGTCTATTGTCTGCTCCATCTCTCCAGTGAAAGTCAGCGGGGCCAGGAATCTGAAGAACACCAAGTCCTGTCTGTCCTGCCCTGGGAGAGGGGACAGCCACAGCCAGGCTGCCAAGGCCAATATAGCGGGGGGCGGGGGGGAAGGGACTCATTATGAAAGTGTGGCATTGCAGCTCTGCTAAGTCGTGCGTTGAGGGCACCTACTATGCGTCAGGTACCATGCTGGTGGCTCACAGACAACTTTTTATTTGATCCTGACAAAACCCTATGAAGCAGGTGCTATTTCCATTGTCAATTTATAGAACTAAAAACAGACTCAGGAACTCAGACACTTGAAAAAAATAAAAGCAAGCACTGAGCAGGGCTCCGCCTCTCTGGCTGCTGCTGAAGCCCATTTCTCTCCACCAACACCCTGCCTCTCAGCGGCTCACCCACTGACAGGGGATTCTGGCCTTGCTCTATTGGCAAATCAGAGGGACATTTAATGCCTGGACCAGAATGGGCAGCTTGGTGAGGGTGGGCTCCCTGGGTCCCCCTCTCCCTGCTCTGTGCTACTTCACAGGGACGCCTCGCAGCTGTGAGCATCAGCCGGAGGTTGTTGCTTCAACCTGCCCTCCACTTGCTGGGATCCCCGCTGGCAGGCGAGCCCCTCAAGTGTTGTGTCCAAGGGAGGATGTGCAGGAGGCAGGAATTGATGCCAAGGCCAAGTGAGCAGCCAGGGCCTGGTCTCCACATAGTCCTGGAGAGTGCAGAATGGGGAAATCCCTAGGTGGGTCCAGCCTGTGCAAATAGCTTGCAAGATATATTCACCCATTTGTTTATGGAAAAAAAAAAAAGACATGCGCTCCCCCCACCGCCAAGGGAGGAGGCAGAAGAGCTTGGACTCTGGGTCAAGTATAACTTGGTTCTCATCTGGATCTGCTCAACCAGCTGGCTGTGCCACTTGCAGCAAGTCATCTAAGCTCCCTGAGCCTCAGCATCCTGATCTGCAAGGTGAGGCGTAATAACCCCCAGCTGGCACAATTACCGGCAAGGTGAATGAGAACACGCACTCGAAAAGATCCAGCACATGCAGGTACTTAATAATGTTTGTGAACATTACCACTGGCATTAGTTGGTGAGGTGAGAGGTGGGGGGAAATGGGGGGGGGGCAGGTGCAAAATCCTGGGCAGAAAAGGACAGGGGCCTATTGGACATGCACATTTATTGAGCACAAAGGGAAATCAGATACCGTATCTGTTCTTGAGCCCTGGGTGATGGTATTGGTTTTGCCCTTTAAACCAGGAACCCAGTGAGGTAGGTGTGCAGAGACAGGGAGCAGGGGGGCCTCCTGGCGAGATGTGCTCACAAAAACTTGGCCGTGGTCATTTAGAGGAGGCGTCAGGAGAAGAGCTGGTGGGCAGGTAGGAGAAGGCGGGGAGACGGAGGGCGTTGGAAGTCGAGGTAGGGGAAGGAGTGCCCTGAAAGGCCCCCTCGCCTCTCCCCCAGGACAGAAGCGCTTTGCCTGCCTCCCCTGTTCTCACCTGCGTTCCAGTCACTCCAAACCTGCAGATCTGAGGAGGCCGCTCCTCACCCGCACATGCGCGCAATTAACACCGTTCAGCGGCTCTAAATTAAGGCCCAGCTCCACCCGGGACTTGACTGCCAATCTGACCTGGTCTCCTCTCCCCGCTCTTGTCCCGTTCTCTGCACCCCAGCCTCCTCGCCGCATCTTGAGAGCAAGCTTGTTCCCGGCTCCCCGCGTTCCCCGCCGCCCTTCCCTGTGCCTGGTGCGCCCCACCCCCCACCTCCCTCGCCCCTCAGGCCCCTGCTAGGCCACGACCACCACATCACCTTTTCCGAAGGGCCCATTGCCCTCCTTGTATTACTCGCTTATTTACCTGTTTATTCTCTGTCTCCCCACCAGAAGATAAGCTGTGTGAGAATGAGGATGGGGCCTTTGTAGCCCCAGTGCCTGGAGCAGGCTTGACACACAGCGCTCAATAAATGCTTATCAACTGGATGAACAAAAGCACAGGGGCGAGTGAAAGGGAGAGAATGAGTGGTAATTAAAGTTTATTGAGCTGCCTGTGCCTGGTTTCACACCCCTGGTCTCATTTAATCTTCCCAGAATGCCTGTGAGGGACGTATTATTACCCCTCCCTTACAAGTGAGGGAGCAGAGGCTCAGAGCGGGTAAGCAGGCTGCTCAAGGTCACACAGCCAGCAAGCGGCACCCTGAATTCAGGTCTGCCTGACCCCACGGTCTGTGCCCGTGCCTCACGGCTCTGCTGTGGATGCTCAGTGTGCGCTGGGAGCAGTGAGCAGACCAGAGGGCCTGGAGCCCTGGGGTGCGTACGTGTCTGTGGTAGTGCGCGACAGTGTGGATTAAATGCTAACCCTCGTGGGCTCGCTTTATAATCCCCCCCCACATGTATGTATCCTTCAATGTATTCTTAACCATATGTGTAAGCACCTTTGCGCAGACATGCTTCTACATGCACACGGGTGTTTACACACACAATCTCACCAGATACCACATGGTTCTGCCACTCAAACACAGAACCAGTTGCTACCTAGGACTCAAGAACAAATGTGGTATCTGATTCCCCTTTGTGTACCTACCAATCAGATACAGCACATAGTAGGTGCTCAATAAACAGATGTCCAATATGGCACCAGTTCTTTTCTGCCCAGGATTTTGCATTCTCTCCCTGGCCCTCCCAAGAGCCTCCCACCTTCCACTTTACCAACACCAAACATAGGATACCCAAAGCTTCAGAAAATCTTCCCAGAGGCCTCTGGGGCCCTGGTGGAGGGATGGGAGCAGCAGGAGGGCCCGCCGAGCTCTCCATCCTGGATGGAAGGGGTGCACGTAGTGGAATTGTGTGTGTGGTGTGTGTGGGGAGGTGTGTGCACGGGTGTAGTGGACGTGAGTGTTGGGGCTGTGGCTGTGGCTGTGTGTGGGCCTGTGAATTCTGTGTGCCTGGAGGTGGGCTTTGTGAGCATCTCATCTGGCCCAGGACCCTGCTCTCAGCCCCAGGGGAGGGCCAGGCCTTGACTGTGACCCCTTACTCCCCCCACCCCCATCACTGTCCTGAGCAGCCAGAGCTTAGGGGCCAGGCCCCTCCCAGGCCACAGTCCCGGCTCTGTGGGAACAAAAGCCAGGTCCAGTCATTCCCCTCATACACCGCCCCCGCCATCCCAGGGCTGTTTTGTGCCGTCTCTAGGCAACTTTCCAAACACCTAGGATGTGAGTCTGTGCTTGGCAAGTGTGCCTGACAATTGCCAGGGCCCAGCCAGGCCGGCAGCTGCACAGACCCTGCCAGGCTTGTGGGTCCTTCAGGGAGGCACAGGCCTGGCTCTCTGTGCTCAGAAGGGCAGGGTCTGCGTTACTCTTGACCTCCAGGCCTCCTTGGACAACTGGATCTCTCTGCAGTGGAGCTGTTGCCTCTTGGACAACCTGCTGGCTTGGAGCCAGTGCTATCTGGGTTTTCTGGGGAGAGGAGGAAGGGAGGGGGCCCATCCTCAGACCCAAGCAAAACAACCCTATCTCTGGGTGCAGCTGTGGGAGGAGACTTAGACTCCCTAAGTTTCTACAAAGGGTCTCCACTAGAGCTGAGCCCGAGGGATTTTCTGCCTTGGTGCTCGCCATGCTGGTTCCTTGGAGGGCTCTGAGGGGAAAAGCTGGGGCAGACAGGGGTTAGCTGCCTGGACTTTCCTCTCCCGCCTCTGGGAGGAGCCCCCCCTGAGGCATCAGCACCAGTCTAGAGCTGGGGTGCCCTCAAACACAAGGTCCAGACTGAGCCGAAAGTCCAGAGAGAATGTGGGAGAAAGGGTCCATGGCCTTGGCTGTGGAGCAGGAGTGGATTCAGGGAGCAGCTAAGGCTGATTGCTGGGAAGGTGGAGGGAGATGCCGCTTCCCTAGAAAGATGAACCAAGCACCCAGTCCGAGGGACAGATCTGAGGTCATTGCTGCCTGGGGCTGGGCTGGGGTGAGCCCGGGAGCTGGGTGAGCGATGGGCAGCAGCAGTGCCCAGCCACGCAAGTCCTCTTGAGAAGCGGGAGACCTCGGACCCCTCAACAGCTCTGCTCTCCGGAGCCGCTTCTCCCAGCCCCTTTCCTTCATTACCAAATCTTCTCCCCACTGCCCGTCCCTTGAGTGACTCTCCCACTGAGACCCCCCACCTTTGGTCATTCTGCGCTCCCTGCCCTACACACTCCAGCCTGGGTCAGTCCCACAAGGCCGCTGTCTGCCTCCCCCCGCCCCGGGCTGTGAATCCTGCTGCCACTGTGTCCTCTCTGCCCCCCACCTGAGCCCAGCACAGACGGCCTTGTCCCCTTTCTACCTGCCCCCTTATTGGCTTCCCGTCTTAATCCTAAGACTGGCCATTCCAATACAGAAATTCTTGGGTCCCTCACCTCACCAGTACCTCCGAGAGGACACACAGACCATAAAGGATGGACTTCTCCCATGTCCTGATACCTTTCCTCAGGCCACCTGCACCTGATGGCACCTGCTGCTTCTCCCTACTGGCTGAGGAAGAGGGTGGGTCCTTCCTCGGCTCCCAGCTAAGCGAGCCCTGGACCCCGGCCGTCTCTCTCCTCTCCCTCCACTCCCCACTCTACTTTTCTTCTCCACCGATTTTCTTCTTATATTTCAAACAGGTTGAAATTAAAAGGAGGGAGGGCTCTTTTGGACTCTGAACTCCTCTGTGGTTACTGCCCTGTTCCTCTTCTTCCATTTAGAGCTGAGTTCTTGATGAA
Source organism: Cabassous unicinctus (assembly GCA_029593785.1). Classification (NCBI taxonomy): domain Eukaryota; kingdom Metazoa; phylum Chordata; class Mammalia; order Cingulata; family Chlamyphoridae; genus Cabassous; species Cabassous unicinctus. The sequence continues at coordinate 8,370 of JAQZBX010045352.1, read as the reverse complement.
AGAATATTCTATAGCCTGTCTTTCTTCCCAGTTAGCTCCTGCGGGAGCCCTGTTTGCTTCCTGACATTGACAGAGCCATTGTCATGTGGCTGTGCGAGAACTAGTGGCTTCTCTTGTTTCTCATTCCTTCTATGTCCCTCTCTTTCTCTTGGCCTTTCTCTGCCCCTGATTTGGGGTCTGTCTGTCTCTTTCCTGTGTCTCTGTCACTTCTCTGCCTCGCTCCCTTCCATCTCCCTTTCTCTTTGTTGCAGTCTTCCTCTGTGTCTGGCTTTGTGCTTCTTATTTTATCTTCCCATCTCTCTCAGGGTCTTTTTTTCTCCAATGTTTTTCTCCACCTTTGTCTTTCTGTCTGTCTGTGTGGCATGTCCTTATCTCTGTGTCCACACTTCTTCCCCTGCCCATCTCTCTGCATCCATATCCCTCTCTCCCAATCTCTCTCTGTCTCCTTTTCCTACATTCCTGGCCAGAGCTTGTTCCTTCTGCCTGGCCAAGAGGACAGCCTGCCTTGCTCAGTGTGGTGACTCTGACAGCTGGAATCAGTGTTGTCTGCCCTCCCCCTCACTATAGTGTAATATAGCCTCCCAGCCCTCCCTCCTTCCCTTGTCTGGGTGACCAGCTGGTGGCCACAAGGGACTGAGGGTGCAGAACTCTTAGAAACCCCAGAGGATGCAAAGTGGGAGCTCAGTACCCACTGTGTCCCAAGGATAATTCTTGGAGAAAAGGCAATGGTTTCATGCTGGCCCCCTGACTCATTATTTCGTGGCCATGCCCCCCTCACATAACATTGGCTAGAAGGCCATAGAGGCCGTGCCTACAGCCAAGATCCCTGGGTTCTGCCTATCCCAGCCAAGGGGAGGCGGTCAAGTTCAGAGGCCAACCAACAGTGAGGAGCAGGTAGTGGTGGGCTCAGCCCAAACGGGGGCCTGTGGAGAAGTTTGACTTTATCCATGAGGGAGTGAATTGGGAGCCATTGGAAGACTGAGCAGGGGAAGTGTCTTAGGTTGAGACAAGGATTTGAGTGCACATAGTTTATTTTGGAGATGATCCAGGAAACATCAGTTGAAGGTGGGGAAGTGAGTCAGGGAAGAGAGGGCTGTAAGTTTCCAAGTCGCTACTATGGGCAACTGAAGCTTAATCTTGCTGGGGTATTCTGGAGGCCAATGCAGAAACCACGCCTCGAGGGGTGAGGGAGCTGGGATATTTGTCCTCTGACTCCCATTAATCATGAACCCACACCTGGAGGGGCGAGGGCCCTGGGGTGTTTATCCTCTGACACCTATGTCATTGATTGGGGCTGTGCCTGGGGGGTGCTAATTTTGCAGCACTTCTGCTTTGGAGACCAGGGAAAACACTCAGGCAAAGAAAGGCAGGCGCCTGCAGTTGGAAATCAGGCTGCTGTGCACTGAGGTGGTAGGGGAGAGGGGTTGGGGCCACTCTGGCAGCCTGCGCAGAATCCAATGGTGGAGGAAGAGGCACAGGGCAATTGTATGTTCGGAGGCTATGTCAGTGATGCAGAGAGCGTGAAGCAGGTTTGGACCAGGGTGGGGCTGAGTGGCCTTCCTGTGCCTCTGCAGTGTTGTCTGTTGACCTTTCTATGGAATTGGAGAAGGGAGCTGGGGTCCTGCGGCCTTCTTCCCTCTGAACGTCATCGGGATGTCCAGCCATGGATCGTGGGAGTAGAGGGCTCCCTAGTGGGACCTGGAGACCTCCATCAAGTGCCCCTCTGTGGCTGTAACGGGCAGCATGAGTCTGGCCACCACAGCGGCCGGAGAGCAGCCCTCTCCCTGTGGTCTTGTGGAGGTGTGCAGTGCACGCGGCGGGCCCTGGAGCGCCTCCTGAGAGTGTAATTACATTCCTCCTGCTGACAGTTCCCACCGTGGTCTCAATTGGATGTGACATTCTTATTAAATAACTTCACCAGTAACTAGTAATAATAACCAAGTCCTTACTTCCTGACCTAAATTGCTCATGCTATTTTGGTGAGCAGCAACAGTGCTGCAGGGCTTCTGCAGAGTGGTCCCCCCATCGCTGCCAACATGCGCTTGCACACACACACACACGCATGCATGCACAGTCAGGGCTGATGGGAAGTGTGCATGCACCATCTGTGCACAGCCTGCATGTGTGTGCCCAAAGTGGAGAGTCCTGGATGCCTATGGCTTGGGGGAAGCTTCCCCAGCAGGAATTCATTGTCACAGAGAAGGGGGATTTGACTTCCCAAGTATCTCTTATTTTGATGTTCCTTTCTCTATCCTGCCACAGCCTCTGGGCACTTATATCTGCCTTCCCTTGTATCTGGAGTTTCCTTCACTTCCTTTTTCCACCCGGTGAAATTTTATCCATCTTCCAAAGGCCAATGCAGAGGTTACCTCTCCCAAGAAGCCATGTCTGATTCTGCCAGAGTGGGCTCAGTCCCTCTCTGAATTGTTCTGCTTTATTTGGTCTGGTCTGGTGCTATACTCTCAGTTTGTTTGCTGAGTATGGGATTGTTTCATGACCACTAGACCGTAATTTCATCAAGGCAGGGGTTATGTTATAATCACTTCTGGGGATGTGTCCAGTCCCATAGCAAGACTCCCTGAGTTTACTGCATGAAAGTGGGTAGAGGTTATGGGAGTCGGGTTGTTGCTAGAAGCCTGAGTGGTGGTGTTTCTCCACAACATGAAATGCTTGCAATGCCCCTACTCTGTCTTTGTTTTTATTTTCCATCTCAACACAAAAGCGAGATGCTCACTGTTGTAGAACAAATAGAACTATGCCTTGGGTTTCACAATTCGTGTGGCTGATTTCATCTGCTTTTGACAGTTCTGTCCTGTTCTTGACAGTCACAATTTGGTTTTCCTCTGGGACCTCAGGATAAGTTGGGATACCAACCTTGCATTGATCCTTGGGGGGAACACAGAGCCCCTTCTGGTTTCTCCCCACTCTAAACAAGCCAGGGAGAGGATAGATGGAGAGAAAGTAAAGTCTTGTGAGAGTGTGCAGCAAAGTGTGTGCAGGGGCAGGGAATAGCCCAGGTCATCTGGCCCAGGTGACCACGGGCGTGGAGTTCCCGAGACCTCCTCCCCACAGCTGCTTGGTCTCCCAGAAACAAGTCCACACTGTCTTGTCTGCCCTCTTCTACCCTCCCCTCCATCCCCAGTTCCCCCAGGAGTCTGCAGCAGGTCTCCAAATTGATGTGAGCTCTGAGCAGAGTGGTCATGGCTGATTCATCTCTGGATCATCCACGTGCAGCACAGGCCTAGCCCTCAGAAAGCATCGATACATGTAAACAAGTGGATGAGCGGAAGGATAATGCCGACTTCTAAGGCCTGCAGGTTCCACCCCTGACCCGAGCATGGAATTCGAGTCTTGTCTTGGATTTGAATTCCGCGTGTACTACTAACTAACTGAGTGATTCAGGAAAGTTATTTGGCCTTTGAGAAGGTAGTTTCCCATCTGTAAAATAAAGAACAGAATCCAAGCCTGCCTGGGTAGTTGTGGGGGTATAACACATGAGGGGCCGTATAGTATAGTGGTTGACTCCATGGGCTCTGGCCCAGACTGCCTAGGTTCACTTACTCACTCTCCTGCTCTCTAGCTCCTACTCTCTTGGGAAACTTAGTCTTGGGGACTGAGTCTGCTCATCTGTACATGGGGATGACAGTGGTTCCTATCTCCCAGGTAAAGCATTTATAGCAGTACCTGGCATGTAGCAAGTGCCCAGGGCATGTAAGACAGGGCACTGACTTATGGCTGAATGAGGAAATGCAGGCATTTAAATCAGGCTCTGGACAGAGGTCTCCTTAAATCTCACAGAACTTTTGGGGTGACTGACCATGCCCCTGGTTTGCATGGGTTTAAGAGTTTCACCAGGAAGAGATGAATCCTGAGCATGGGGAGCGTTCAAAAGTCTGTAGACATGTCTAATGGATTGAGGGGTAGCGGTTCGGTAGGAGTTGTCAGGTGGGACAAATTGGCATCTGAGGGAAAATTCGCCTTGGATGAGTAAGAAGACTAGCAGGGTGGAGCAGACTTGAGGGTTAAGGAAAGGGAGGGAATCTGGACCGAGGCTCCTCTTGGACTGCACCCCGTTCCATCTCTGCATCTTCAGCACCTCAAAAGGAGATGGCCACTTGGAAAGGTGGAAAAGGTGCCCCAAACCCTCAGCTGCGAGATTTCCTTCTAGTACCAGGATAATTCTTTTTTTTTTTTTTAATTTTTTATTTTTTTTATTGTGGGTAAAAATCAAATTTTTCACAATACATACCAATATTTGTAAAATGATATATAAAGGATAATTCTTTTTTATGGGACTGTTTGGAGCAGGGGAGAGGTGGAGCTGTTATGCATTGTAGAATATTTAGCAGCATCCCTCGCCTCTATCCACTAATCCACTAGATGCCAGTAGCATCTCCCAGGTCATGACAACCAAAAATGTCTCCAGACAAATCATCCCTGCTCCCCGCAGAGAAGTGTTATTCTATTAGAATAGAAGAGGATGATAACTCCCAACGAGCTGGGAAGAGAAGTGAGAAATGGAAGTCGGGAGGTGAACAAGTCAGGAAAGTTTCTTCCAGCTGCCTGAGAGTGTTAGCACTCTTGCAGATCCACGATCAAGGTGTATCAATGTCAACACCAGGCCCTCAGCAGATTCTTAGCAGCAATATGGAAGTTTCAGAGGTCCCAAGGCTGTGGAGGAAGGGTGTAGCAACCAGAAGAGAAACGGCAAGGTCCAAATCAATGGCTCTGCTCACATGGGAGTCAGCCGCCCTCAGGGAGTACCCCCAGAACACTGGTTTTTGACCTTGGTCACACCATTGCCAGGATCCCCAATCCCAGAGGTTCTAATTTAGTTGGTCCTGGACACTGAGATTGTTCAAAGCTTCCCAGGTGTCACTAAGGTTGAGAAGTAGCCACTGTAACCAAGGATTTGCATTAGTATCACCTGGAAGCTTGTAAGAAATGCATATTCTCAGACTCCACGTAGATCTCCTGAATGCCCAGGTGATTCCTATGCAGAATATAAAGTTGGAGAAGCACAGACTTAGGATATAATAAAAAGTGGGAAGAACTGTAGACCTTTCTTGACAGGTGGAGTCTATTGATTCAGTAGCCTTAAGGAAAACCACTACATTTAGCTGAGATAAGGCTTTCAAGCTGGCAAGATCTGGTGGACATAGTCTCTATTCTTTGGCTGAGCCAGAAGGGACCTTGGGGCAGAGACCCTACAGTGGATGATCTTGCCCATCTCTTACACAACAGAACCTGGTCTGGCTGCCCGACAAGCCCAACCTAAAGACATCTGCTCACCCAAGTCTGTTACTTGTCTCCCTCCCTCTCCTCTTTTCTGTTGTTATTTAGAAGATTGACGTATGCAGGAGAGGAACCCCAGGCTTCTGACCTTCTCTGGGCCCTCCCCACCTCCAGCCTAAGGTCACATTCATTGATTCATCAAATACTCATTGAACAGCTACTATCGGCCATACACTCTTCTAGATTCTGTGAATTCAGTAATAAACAAGGAAGAAAGAACACAAATTCCTGACCTCAGAGAGCTTGCATTCTGGTGTGTGGAACAGACAACATGTAAATACATGATATAAGTTGGGGTGGTGATAAGGGCTCTGGTGAAAATTAAAGCAGGGAAAGGATGGTTGGAAAGGCCTATCTGAACATATGGGGGAGGAGGATAATTTTTTTGCCTTTAATTGAAAAGGGTGAAATTAAAATTACCAGCAGTTATTATCCACTGCACTTCTCACATCACTGTCTGTGATATGTTTCCCAAACTTCTAAGCCCTCTTTGAATGGCAGCTCCTCCAGGTACCCTTCCCCACTGTGGCTCAGCAGAGGCCACTGGATTGTAAGGGGTATGGGGGGCACCAGGGCCTCACACCCATAGCAATTTCACTAGACCATAATGAACATGCCTGCCCAACAGGTTACCATAGAGTAGGTACTGGTTGGATGTAGGCATATTCCTGCTTTGTCTGCCCAAGTATGGCCTGCATAACATCCTTACTGGGAGTGAATATGTGCTTATGGCCATTTCAGGGACAAAAGTGTTTTGAGAGATTGTTGCATCTATGGGATCTGTCAGGAGATATTTCCTTGAGTGAAGACCACTCAGGCCAGAACTGGGCATCTTGGGAAATGGCCGTGGGATGTCTTCTAAGCAGAAGTCTGGAGTCACTAGGACAGGTTCTGAGACAGGTGTCATCATATTTTGCATCATATGGGTGCAGGGCAATGATGAAGCTCTTGTGCTTTCCTTTTATAGAGATTTTAAGAGGAAGTGCATTTCTCCACTACTCTTGACACAATTTTTAGATTATCTATCCACCCACTCATATATATTTTTTCCTGCAGTTCATTCAAGCTTAAAAAAGAGAAAGCAAGTGAGATGTTTTAAAAAGAATTAAAACAAAGGCTCTCCCAGGCCAACACATGCCAGGTCTGTCCTTCCCCCTGGGCGGGGAAGGAGGATGGAGGACAGGGCTGTAATGGAGTCATGGCCAGCCAAGAGGAAGAGCTCCTCAGCGCTGGCCAGCTCCCTTAGACCTCCATGCTTCATAAACTGCTTTCAGACAGAGCCACACCTGCTGATTTGGCTTCCTGGGGCTTTAGGGAGTTAAGTCCATGTGACTGTGCATTTGTGAGTTTACTGGATTGTAGTTTGTTCATTCATTCAACAAGTATTTACTGAGTGCCTTCTTTGTGCCTGGCACTGTTTTAGGCACTTGAGATGTATCAGTGAACAGATCTTTTGGAATAAATGGTCTAGCAGAAGGTAACAGACAAACACAATATATAAGTAAATCCTATAGGGTGCCATAGAGTGAAACATGCTAGGGGAACAAAAGAAAGCACAGAGCAGATAAGAAGGATGGGAAATGTTGAGAGGGATGTTGGTTGCAATTTTATAGGGGATGGTCAAAGTTGGCTTAATTGAGAAAGCAATATTTGAACAAAGATTTAAAGAAGGGAAAGAAGTTCTCCATGTTTGTGAGAAGAACTTCGCAAGAAAAGGGGAAAGCAAATGCAAAGCCCTAAGGCGAGAACATGGCTGGTGTTTGGGAGGAACAGGAAGGAGACAAGTGTGGCTGGGGAGGGGGAACAAGAGAAGGGGAGCTCCATGAGACAGAGATCATGCCTGTCTGTGCCTGGCATGTGGTAGTTGTACAGTGAGCACCGGTTGAATGAGTGAATCCTTGCTGGCGTCCAGGTGGGTCTGAGCTGGGTCAGGCCAGGACTGAACCCATCACTAATTTGCTTGAACAGAGGGACCCAATCTGAGGTCTCCCTTTTGATAGGAACAATTTTCAAATCACCAACAGAGCTCATATAAATTAAAACGTGCAGTTGGGGGTATTGAAACACAAAGCCCTTTCCTTTGCATATTAAAAGAGCAACACATCTGCTGAAATTTGGAAAAAACAGAGTGAAATTTCAGATGACCTTTTAATACTTTAATTTAAAGAACGGTCTGGATTAAGCTTGCCGTGTAATCACTGTGAATGGCTCCATGAGTGAGCCATTTGGATTCCCGGCAGATGCCCATTCTGAAGCTGTCAAAAGGGGGAAGGGGAGGGGTTGTGGTCTATCCAGGAAGAATAGGCTGCACCCAACAGCTGATGACCACATGCCATGACCTCCTTGGCTCTGGCTCCCAGGCCATCAGGTTTTGTCTTTTATGTGCTGTGGGCTTCTATCTTGTCTCTGGTCTTCCCATCCCCATTCCAGGGAGCTAGTTTCCCACTTGCCTTCTTCCTCCTCATTGGCTAGTGAGGGGTAAGTGCCAGGAACATCTCAGGAATACACCCCTGAGAAACCACCCTCTCTCTCCCACCCCAGTCCTCCTTGTGGCAAACCACCTGTAGTATGGCTTCTGGTTCTGCCTGACCCAAAGCCTACCAACGCTCCTTTTTGTTCACGTGGTTCAGAAATCCTGGAAGAGATTGGACAACCATCCTTAGGGTTAGGAGAAATGAGCACCCTAGGGAGTTATTGGTTCAGGACCATGGATAGCGGCTCGGCACTCCTGGCGATCGCGGCTTTGGTTCCCTGCCTGAGAGCATCTCTGTGAAGGTGGCCTTGAGAGCCCCGTTTTATAGACGGAGGGACAGGGGCCTTAAGCGATTGAAGGACTTGACCATATCTCTTGCTATTAAGTGGCAAAGCAGCGCTCAGAAGCCAGGCTTTCTGATTCTTTCCAATGTACCATGTTAAGGTTTTTCATTTTTATTAATTTTCATTTGGGATCTACCTTAAGGCAAAGGGCTTGAAGTTAGTTGCTTGTGTTCCTTACGGATAGGGACAATTCCACTGTGGATGTATGTATTAGACAAAAAGGCAGCCGTGAGTTTTGTAAGAGATAAAGAAACTAAT